>JAAGWO010000071.1:0-94046 GCA_013266205.1 Fusarium decemcellulare
TTGAAAGCTTGATATCGCATCCGCGACCGTCAATAATATCTGCTTTTTGCACGATTCTATCGCTTATTCTGCCTCACTTGATACCACAACAAGTGTGAAACTCGACGCGAGCACGATGCCTGGCGAAGTCATCGACCGGCCCAACCCGGCGCCGTTGGACAGCCGTCTCCCGAATGATACTCTGGATCTGGCAGCCAAACCACCCAAAAAGGGCTTGGACAAAAGTGTCGCGCAGTCCTTGAAAGACTTTCAGCAGGCAGCGTGCTATCTCGCTGGGTGTATGTCGCGTCGCTTTTGATGAAATGCAAATAGCTAACGTCCCAATGCAGCTATGATCTTTCTCAGAGACAATGTCCTGATCGAAAGAGACTTGAAGCTTGAAGATGTCAAGCCGCGGCTGTTAGGTGCACAATTCTCTACTCGAGCCGTTATCGTCAGCTAATTCTCCAAGGCCATTGGGGAACATGCCCTGGTCTCATCCTCGTGTGGTCTCATCTCAATCTCCTCATCCGCAACCATGATTTGGACATGATCTATGTCATTGGACCAGGTCACGGTGCGCCAGCCGCTCTGGCCTCGCTCTGGATCGAGGGATCTCTGGAGCGCTTCTTTCCTCAGAAATATGCCGTCAACAAGGATGGACTACGGAACCTCATCACCGGCTTCTCGGTTCCTGGGGGATTTCCCAGGTATGGCCCCAGATATTTCCGTCACTGTGCAAACTGACATCGTAAAAGTCACATCAACTCTGAGACTCCGGGGTCCATCCATGAAGGTGGTGAATTGGGCTACGCTCTTGCCGTGTCGTTCGGCGCTGTCATGGATAACCCCGACCTCATCGTGACTTGTGTCGTCGGCGATGGAGAAGCTGAAAGTGGTCCGACTGCAGCGTAGGATCCTTCAATCAGGAGGGGAAAATCCCCATTTCTGACCCGCGTACAGTGCCTGGCATTCGATCAAGTACATAGACCCCGCCGAGTCGGGAGCCGTCATCCCCATCCTCCACGTCAACGGATTCAAGATTAGCGAGCGCACCATTTTCGGATGCATGGACAACAAGGAGCTTGTGAGCCTGTTTTCTGGCTATGGGTACCAGCCGGCCATCGTTGAGACCCTCGACGAGATTGACGTCGAGCTTTCAAGCGCCCTGGAGTGGGCCGTTGGCGAGATCAAGCAGATCCAGAAAGCCGCGCGAGAAGGCAAGCCGATCACGAAACCACGATGGCCCATGATTGTTCTTCGAACGCCCAAGGGCTGGACAGGTCCCAAGGAGGTCGACGGCGAAATCATCGAGGGCTCGTTTCACGCACATCAAATCCCTGTTCCCAATGCAAACAAGGATGAGAAGCACTTGAAGATTCTCCAGACTTGGCTAGAGACCTACGATGCGGGTCGACTGTTGAAGGACGGGAAGCCTGCGGACAGCATTCTAGAGATCTTGCCACAGAACCGAGAGAAGAGAATCGGGCAGCTTAAGCAGACGTACAGCCCTTACAAGGCGTTGAACCTACCTGACTGGAAGCCATTCGCCGTGGAAAAGTCTCAGCATAGCAGCTGTATGGAACAGACTGGTAAGTTCCTAGACAAGGTCATTACGGAGAATCCCAAGAGCTTCCGCATCTTCTCCCCGGATGAGTTGGAGAGCAACAAACTTAGCGCAGTTCTGGAGCATACCGGCCGCAACTTCCAGTGGGATGAGTACTCGCGGGCACAGGGTGGTCGGGTCATTGAGGTCCTCTCTGAACATTGCTGTCAGGGATGGATGCAGGTAAGAGGTCCAGTTTTGGATCAAGTAGTGGAGGCTAACTTTCAGTCAGGGTTACACTCTGACGGGCCGCACCGCACTGTTCCCCAGCTATGAGTCGTTCTTGGGCATTATCCACACAATGATGATCCAATACTCCAAGTTCAACAAGATCGCGAGAGAAGTCAAATGGAGAGGCGACCTCAGCTCTATCAACTACATCGAGACCAGCACCTGGGCGCGCCAGGAGCATAATGGTTTCTCTCACCAGAACCCATCCTTCATCGGGGCAGTGCTCAACCTCAAGGCCGAAGCAGCGCGAGTATACCTGCCGCCTGACGCTAACTGCTTCCTTAGCACTGTCCATCATTGCTTACAGTCCAAGAACTACGTCAACCTCATGATCGGTTCTAAGCAGCCCACGGGGGTTTATCTCTCGCCCGAAGATGCTGCGGAGCATTGCAGAAAGGGTGCTAGTATCTGGAGGTTTGCATCCACCGATGATGGGAAGGACCCCGATGTTGTGATTGTCGGAATTGGCGTCGAGGTTACCTTTGAAGTCGTCAAGGCAGCCGAGATACTCCAAGATTTGCTTCCCGACCTGCGAGTCCGCGTTATCAACGTCACCGATCTCATGGTCTTGGCCGCCGAGTCCCGCCATCCACACGCGCTCAGCCGCGCCGACTTTCAGGAAATGTTCACTGAGGACAAGGCGGTATGCTTCAACTACCATGGGTACGCCGCAGAGCTCCAGGGTCTTATCTTCGGACGCCCTGGCCTGCACCGCATGACAGTTGAGGGTTATAAAGAGGAGGGCAGCACGACGACACCGTTCGACATGATGTTGGTCAATTGGGTCAGCAGATTTGATGTCGCCAAGCGGGCGCTCAAAGGTGCTGCCGAGACCAACGACAAAGTGAAGAGGAAGCTTGACGAGATTTTGCAGAAGATTGATGAAAAGGTTAAGGAAGTGAAGAAGTACATCAGGGATGAAGGAAAAGGTGAGTTATCACCATTGCCTGAGTCGACCGACGATTCAGCGCTAACAGAACAACAGACCCCGAAGACTTGTACGACATGCCCAAGTTCTAGATCGACTTATGAGGTCGAGAAGGAATCGATGAAAGCGAAGTGGTTGCCTAGGCTCATGGGCGATGAAGGAATAAAATGATGACGAAGCTTTAACATGTCTTGTTGAATTATTTGGTGTACCTAATCGTATCGCGTACTTGACGCTTGAATTGTGGCTTTCTACAGCCATGGTCACAAGCCACCAGAAGGCCCAAGCACTGATCTAAGAAGCCCGCCAATGAAAAGACGTGAAATCAGATCCTTTGGACAACTTAGGAAATTGTGATAAGTGGGGCCGGATACGCGATACGAAGGCATCAATAAACCAGGAAAGCAGCAGAAGTATAAAGGTTTCCGTTATTTGCCAGGGATGCCTTCAATCAGCATACTTAATAACTCATATATTATCACTCTGAATAATTTCCTCTCTATTCTTAATCCAGGCTATTGCCGACAACTTCCAAGTGTCCCATTCACACACACGATCCAGCCAATCACACTAGCCAATATGGCTCTGAGCCCTCGAACGCTTCTGACGTTCCGCCTCCCCTCTACCAATCGCCTCATCTCATGGGCCGAGTTTGGCTCGCCCAATGGACGTCCTGTCGTCTTCCTTCATGGAACACCTTCTTCCCGCTTAGAGTGTGCTGAGTTTCATCAAGAGCTCCATGAGCACAACATTCGGCTCATCGCCCCAGACAGGCCAGGCTTTGGGCGCTCCGAGTTCCTCCCGGATCGGACTATTGGAGGCTATGCCAACGAAATTCAGGCACTAGCGAAACACTTGAGTCTTAGCGAGTACATGGTCATGGGTGGAAGTGGAGGCGGCCCGTATGCCCTGGCATGTGCTAGGCACATCAAGCCCGAAGACGGGTTGCGAGCCGTATCGGTCTTTGCGGGCATGGCGCCTTATGATTGCGGTCTCAAAGACGTCAACTGGAACAGTTCACTCAATTTTTACTTGGTGAGGTGGATGCCAAGCTTGCTGCGCTACCTCCTCCGCTTTTCTCTACCCGTGCCAAAGGGCAACTTGACAGGCCCCCTCGAAGAATGGACACCTGATCCGTCAATGCAAGCAGAGTCGGAAAAGAAGCTCAAACGGTACACTGACACTCTCAAAGGTCGGGACAAAGAGGTCATGACCAAGCCCGGTGTGCTTGAGTACATGGCAGCTACGGTGGTAGAGTCGGACATCCAAGGCTTTGATGGTTACATGCAAGAAGCCAAGTTGTTTGCGCAGCCGTGGGACTTTCAGCTTGAGGATGTCACGTATGCGTCTGAGGGGAAGAGACCGTTGGTTTTGTGGTATGGGACTGATGATGTGAATGCGACGATTCATATGGGGAGATACATCGCTAGTAAAGTCGTGGGGTCTGAGCTCAAGGAGATTGAGGGAGAGACGCACTTTACGCTAGGGGTCAAGTTTGTTGAGTACATCGTTGAATTTTTGGCAATAGCTGAAAATTAGAATGATTTTTTAGGAAGTAGAGATTAAACGAAGATGGTTTTGAAATGAGTGAAATGAAATTAAGAAGCTTAATTATGTGAGAAAAGCATGACCTTGTTGACAGAACGAGACGATTCATTTACCCTAAAGCCTGCTCTGGGATGTTTGGGGTGGCATTCATTGCTTGGCTACCCCAACCACCCGAAATAAATACATCTGGTTAAATGCCGGCTTCAACAGAAAGAAGAAAAAGAGTCAATGTCTCCATCGTAAATTGACATCGAAGACGTAGAGGGAACCTAAGGAGAACCCGAACGCTGATGGTGTGGGCAATGCCTTCCCCATTTGGCCCACTGCCACGTCTCTGTCGCGTCACGGGCTGTCAACCCATCTTGCACTGAACATCAAAAACACCAGCGCTCGACGTGTACACCCTGGACACGATGCAGCACGTCAAAGTCGATGCCGTCTTGCCGAAAAGCGACGATGATCATGTCGAAGTCCCTCTCCAGCGTGTCAACTGTCCAGTCACTCTCGGGAAGGCGCGAGATTTGAGGTACCGCCTCTTGCGACATCAGAGGGTCGGCCCAGGCGACGTCGACCTTTTCTGTCAACACCAGACTTTTGGCCAGCTCAAGCCCTGGAGAGTTGGCTAGATGTGATTGTCCTCGCTTGAAGCCGATGCCGACAACGAGAACTCGCGGCCGTATCCCATCGCCGGCCCCTCCGCACAAACGCTCAACCGCGCGTCGTGCAATGTTAGCAGGCCGAGCGCGCATCTTCTCGGTCGCTGTTTGAAGAAGGGGGAAGCTATTATTAGAGAGCAGATACCACGGGTTGATGGGTATGCAGTGCCCTCCAACGCCTAAACCGGGCGAGAAGGGCTGATAGCCGAACGGCTTGGTGGATGCCGCCTGGCAGACTTCAAACGGGTCAATGTTGTGTCCGCGACAGGCATCTGCCATCTCATTGGCGTATGCAATGCAAACCATTCGTTGGCAATTCTCATACAGTTTCATCATCTCAGCGACCTCCGGACGCGACACGGGAACAACATGGTCGAAGCTTTGTGCATAGAGCTGGATGATGGCGTCGAGTGAACCCGGTACAATATCGTCAAGGCCCGAAACCACCTTGGGGATGGAGTGTGCCGACGGCTCCACACGGCCGGGATCCACACGCTCCGGAGACATGCCCGCAAAGAAGCCCCGTTCTTTGGCAAGTGGGCCAAGTAGCTCCCGGGTCATGCCGACAGCCACGGAGCTTTCGATGACGACGATGGCACCACGACGAGCGTAGAGACCGACAGCTGAAAGCGCGCTCCGGAGATAGGAAGAGTCAATCGTTTTGTCGGGAAGCAGCAGAGTCGGCACCGAGATGAGAAAGTGAGTGGCATCTGCAAGCTCACGGGCTTTGGAGGTGAATCTGACTCTGCTACCGACAGGCTGCTTCTGAGACAGCTGTCGCGTACGGGTCTCTGAAACGTCATACCCGAGCACGCGGTATCTCTTCGAGAAGACCTCAACGAGATGTTCTCCGACATAGCCAACGCCAATGACGGCAATGAGAGGCTCCGTTATGATTTCGATCGAGTCTACCAGGGCGTGGTCAAAGGCATCTTCGGTCTCTGAGATCTCACTGGGAGGAGTGATGTCGTAGTATCCCTGCTCAGAAAAGCTCCAGGGCTTGGAGCCTTGCTCATGACTGATCAGGGGGAAACCTTGAGCTAGGAGACTGTGAGAAGGGATTTGAGCCATGATGGTAATGATCGACAAAGGCCTGCTAACAGCTGAATGAATTGCAGTGGGAAGAGTGACAAACAACACACGGGGTGCTGAGGGAGATATGCGAAGATGGATAAAAAGAGAAAGAGTAATCTCCAGAGGGCATCGAATGACTTTGTCTAACGGTCACGATATATCCTGGAGAAGTTGAGCTACGCTGTGCTCTTACCTGACCACGCGTCAACTTCCTCGCAAACCGATGTTCAGCAAACATCATGCACTTTCACACGTCACTCTCCAAGGTTTCAGCTAGCCCAGTATGATGATAGATACGGGTGCGATTCGAGAGACACCTCACCTTCTACGACATTATACGATGCGTTCGGCATTGCGAGGATTGCCCTTGTCGACTTTCAGGGAGACATTCCGAATTTTCTCATGAGACAGCCTCCAGCCTCAACCTCGTAACATCAACCAAATGATGTTGGGAGTGGCATAGGTCTTCTCGTCCCTTGACTTGTTCTCGGATTCTCTGCAGGAGTTGACATGCCCAGGGGTGCGACAGCTGACTTGGGGCACAGTTGGCGTTCCTGCATCATAATCACACATCATTGAGCGGGCGTAACGGATTTAGTGGCGTCCAAAGCCAATATCGGGATGCTGCTTGAACGGCCTCAGCGCCACTGGAAGGTCGGATACAGGACAAGAGGTTCCCCAGAGCCCGAAGTGGTTGGCCTCCACTTTTCAAGGTAAATGCACCCCGAAGCCTAGTTATACAACAATACTTGTGGCACCTCGCCAACATGGCATTATCCTAATTCGACCATCTTCCCGACATGCATCAAGACCCGAATCCTTCAGCTTTACGCATCTCGATCCATTTTCACGACCGTCGGAAGTATCTTAAGCACGAAAGATCTGAAGAGAGCGAGGCCAGCCTTCACTATTCACACACCAACAAGATAGTGGGATGAATACGAACCCGCACATGGTGTGGTCCGCTCAAAGGCTATCTGGGACCATCGATCGATCTCTAGCACATCTGCAGCTTGTAGCTTGACATCGCGTGTTAGATTCATCATTGCAACGTCTGGCGTCCCGGCTCTACACTTACCTAAGACCTGCCGACCATAATCTTCGGCCTGTTACGAACAACGAGGAGCCCAAATTCTTGATTGTAAGGGCCTGTTCTCAATTCGGCAAATCATTCGCCGAATGTCGCTAGCCGCCGCCACCATGTCAAGCATCTGTACGGCAGAGAGCATCAAGACATGGCTATAAGCCGCAACGATAAACTGACGACAAGGTCCACACCGGATTCTAAGCTGGATATTGTCTGGTGGATGGCTGATTATGATCTTTTCTCATGGATACTCGTTGGCCATTATGCCCCTGATGCGAGAACCCTGGAACGCCGGCCGACACATTGGGCCGGGTTACGGCTGGCTATTTTCTCGTGTTCAAGGATGCAGAAATTATCGGACTTCCAATATTCAGGCTGCTCTATTCTGGTCCGCATCTCCAGCGTCGGCTCTGCTGGACGGACCCAAGTAAATAAGGCCTTGGTCCGCTCCTGGACAACGCCTGTGCTTCTGGCAAACACCCGTCATCACTGCGACAGCACTTATTTCAGTGTTTAAAGCACCCTTCACAACGACAACCCCTGGAACAGTACAATCATGATGAAGGCTGCCTTCGTTACCCTTGTCTCTTCCATGTTCACTGCTGGAACTGCATTCGCAGAACCGGTCCTGCCAGCAGATGAACCCCTCTTCAAGAGGCATTCTGAGCTACGAAAGCGCGCAGAATGTGGTCCTGGGATTGGATCGTGCGACAGCGGATTGTGCTGCTCAGAGAGTGGCTTCTGCGGCACGACCAAATTCTTTTGCGGCGGTTCTAGCTGCCAGCTCGAGTACAGCGACTCCTGTGATACTTTGTAAGTTTCGCTCATCGAAAACCTCATGGGCGGGAGGCAGAACATCCACGCGCCGCAATCCGAAAAGGCGATGAAAGGCGGTACATGGGCAGTGGCTGACTGCTTGACCAGTTTCGGGCCTTCCGGAGCCAACACGGAGAACATCCCTCGACCAAAACTTGGAGATGTGCCCTACGGTATGTGTGGATTTTACATCGATACCGTAGTGCGCCTTATTGCACAAGGCTAATAATAGGATGCAGGCAGCGTCATCACCACTTGCACGACTCCTGGTGTGATCGCTCTTACATTCGATGACGGCCCATTCAATTACACAAATGAGATCCTCGACCTTCTGGACGAGAAGGATGTCACAGCAACATTCTTCATCGCCGGGAACAATAGGGGGAAAGGGCACATAGATGAATCGGCTAACCCGTGGCCTGCCATGCTAAGACGCATGTACTCGGCGGGCCATCACATTGCCAGCCACACCTGGACTCATCGAAACCTCAATCAGGTCAACAGCACCATCCAGAGGAGTGAGATGATCTACAACGAAATGTCTTTTCGCAATCTCTTTGGATGGATCCCCACCTACATGCGACCGCCATATCTGGAGTGCAACGCCGGGTCCGGATGCCTCGATCTGATGGAAGAACTCGGCTATCATGTCATTACAAGCAACATTGACACTAAAGACTATCAGTATGATAATCCCGAGCTGATTCAGGTTGCGAAGGACAGATTCTGCGACGGAGTTTCTGCAGATTCGGAGAACAAGGAGTACATCGTCTTGGCCCACGATGTCCATGAACAGACTGTTGCAGAATTGGCTGCCTACATGATCGACACGGCTCAGGACCGTGGGTATAGACTCGTGACTGTGGGGGAGTGTCTCGGCGACCCCAGAGAGAACTGGTATCGGAGCGTGCCAAGGAAGCGAAGCTATACGCCGATTCGGGGGCCCACAAGCATCAACGCGACAGCATCCACAAATGTTTCGGAGCCAAGCAGAACGGTCCAACCTACTGGTGGCCTCAAGATTTCTTCCAACCAGAGGTGCGGTGGCAATACGGGCTATACTTGTGAAGGGTCCCGCTTTGGTAGCTGCTGCTCCTGGTATGGGTATTGGTGAGTTCTACCTGCACTTTGAGGATACACGGGGTCGGCCTCAACCTCGATCGTGCATGGATAGTCCATTATCGGGTCTGTATGGGGTGAAATTAGAGGCTAACGCTGTATTCAATAGCGGCTCGAGCGACGAATACTGCGGAACTGGTTGTGACGCGGACTTTGGGTCGTGCAAGCCGCCCGAGGGTGAGGTTCACGATACGACCAACGGTCTCTGTGGATCCGTGTTCAAGGCGACATGCTCCAACTACGGGGAAAAGAAATGCTGCTCGGCGTACGGCTATTGGTAAGTAATCTTCTCATCCCGAGTTGGAACACCGATGTTGGTCGAAGTCGGGAATACAAGATCTGGGCTCACACTAATGTGTTCTCGCAGTGGCAACACTAACGATCACTGCGGCTCGGGCTGTCAGGAGGGTTTCGGGGAGTGTGACTGAACTACGGATGATCCTGTCTCAAGTAGAGGTTCTAATTCGTTTCCTTACCTCCCCGTTTCTGTGTGGCACGATTGGGAAAATGTCTTTGGGGTAGTTTTTGCGTACCATCTTCGACGGTGGTTAGGTTTGGTGGAAACCTTTCAACGTATTTGAGGTCGTTTGGCTAGTCAATTTCTCCAGTTCATATTACATTTAATACAATTTAGATTTTTATCTGGATTCAGCAACGGCTTGTGTTTCTGGGGCGATGTTCAGAGAAGTGGCTCCTTCGTGGCGGATTCGCTGTCGCATGATCGCGATGTAAACTGCAAAACCTCACATCATCTCGTATAAGCTTTCGAAATGTGCTAGACTCATTCTCCCGTAGTTTAGGCCTATGGATAAAATACGCTATAGTGGCTCATGTCTCTTTGCTGTTCGTATGGGTGATGCGCTGCTGTGTCGCAGCATTTACGCCTGTGCTTCAAATGTGAGCATATGGCGCCAAAAATAGGAGGCTGTTACAAAACGTTGAGAAACACGAGGCGGTATCACCAACTGAGGACAAGGTGAGGCCAGAAGCAATCGTGATGCTCTCTTTGATACCCCTCCAAAATGCATCCCGGGAAGGCCAATTCAATGCGAAGAGGCTTCAAGTAGGAGACATCCGAGCTGACGGCGAGTGAAGGGCTTGCAGTGACAGTACGTGGCGTGGCGTGCTCCGGATTCCAACATTACGGGGCATGGAAACCATGTTTTTCGAAGCAAGCTCCCGATAATGATGTCAATGATGCTGTGTATCGAGGATTGCTACAGGCTGTGGTGTAACAATAATACCAAGGATAACCCGCGTGGCTGGACGAGTTTGGCAACAAAGACGTTTCCCAGCCGTTTCTTGCCAATAAGGGAGGTAATAATCTATTCAGCTCATGTTGTCACGGATAGCTGCTGGGTTCTAGAAATGGCTGCGCCCAACGTCCGGCCGAGGTCTGTAGCTGCATGCGCCGGGCCCGAAATCGCGCGATACGACGAGGATTATACTGGAACTCGAACAGACATGATCGATTGCCTGTATGTCACCTCCTTCTCCGTCTTACGGGGACTCTGGAACGACATCTCACGACACCAGCCCCTGGGGAGGCTACTGCAGGTCCAAGGATTAACTCGACCCTAGCTTGTAACCTTTCACAAGGTCGTCTTGCTCGCCACGACTTATGCTGCGCTCGCTCTCACAACGCGGTATTCGGAAGAGTTTCCGACTTGGTTTATGGGAACGCTTGTTATTTGCCCTATTTCGTGTTGATACACTTGGTGAGTTGGCCCCTCGGGTGGGAGAACTATACTGGTGGCAATGTAATGTGATGTGATTTATGTTGTACTCTGCGGCCATGCCAGGTGTTGAAGCTTCGTATTGGACTCGCGGGCTTGGAATCGAGAATCCTGAGCTTAAATCCCTGCCTCGGCTCGAGGATCCTGACATTCAAGGTGCATTTGTGTGCGCAAAGAACGCAAATAAAGATTGGCCACTTAGCTATCGGATGAGGGGATTCAGCCATCTCAATAACCCGTGTTGGCATGCTTGCATTATTGGATCGATCGGAAAAGCAAGTACTTCGTGTTAATGGCTGTTATGCCAAATCTCCTGCAGTGGTTGCGGCGTAGGCGCCGTATCCCACCTAAACAATATCTGCATGCTGGACAGTTCGATCGTCACAACGACTGACTCGAGGGCGGAGGGACTAGTCACATCCCCGTGGAAGGTACAAATAAATACAAAGTATGAAAGTCAACGGGCGGGCAGCCTTTCACGCCATATGGGCTGCACCCTTCCGTAACTGTCCTTGCTGCCTCGCGAGTACTGCTCGACTGGGACGGGAAAGATGTATGTTTCATGTATAGAGAAGAGGCTTCCGCACCCAGCTCGGATGTAGCCCCAATTCGTTAATTTAATGGCAGGTCTGTGAAAGGGAGAGTGGTGACTGGCGACGTGTGGTTAGACGACTGCAGAATCAAGGGCGTGTGGGTTACAATGCTGGCCTCCCGCCGCATCTATCTCGATCTTGTTACTATTCCTATAGAGGAGCTTCAATTTCTTCCTCACAGAACCCAGTTGGTGTGAGCCAGTGGGTAGACTATCCGGCATTAGCTCGTATGAAGAGAGCTGATGTGCTGTTGTGTTATGCTACAAGGATCTCACAAGAAGGGGAGGCCAGCAGACGGTGAGGGTGGTTGGTGTGGTGAGTTGTCGTTGAAGCATTCCGAGAAGCGACTCGGGATATCGTGAAATCGAAATCCTATTGGAATTAGAACAATGAGGATGTTTTGTTCGATTGGTGAGGAGAGAATCGAGTCCATGATGCGGATCTTCATGTGCTGCTATACCTCCCTCCCTCCCCAGCACTTGACCGCTTTCCTCTGGATCTTCGTTGTTCTTTACTAGATCTTCCACTCGCTTAGGTCTTCGTTTAGCCTTGTATGTTCTTTGGAGGTCAGCCTTCCCTTCTATCATCTGCATCCTGTCGCTCGCTTACCTTGTCCCTCGTTGTCCTCATCACCACGATTCTTCACGTACTTGTGCGGTCAATCATCTCACTCATTCTGAACCAAGAGCAATCCATCCAACTCATTGGACCGACAAGTTACCGTGATGAGTTCCCTACCTACAAACGGGGAATCATCTTCCTCTGCTGAGCGGGTCAACAGGACTCTTCCTCAACAGGGATCTGGACCACCCGTCTCTCTCCACCAGGTCTCGCAGGTCCAATTGGGGTCTGGAGGGACCAACTCGAGAGACTCTGTGAGTACCTGCCTCCATGGTATCAAATTTCATATTGCTAACGGCAGTTTCAGTCTGTGATTCGAGGAATTAATGGCGACTTCCGTCCTGGCGCGCAGACCCCACGATCGAACGTGACCCAAGCCTCATGGCTTACACAAAGCGGCATGGAGTCGAGCCTGTCCTTTACTTCGTCAATTCTACAAGAAGAGGCCAAGCTGCGCTGGGACTCGGACGAAGAGCTCAAGAAAATGTCAAAAAGCATGCTGATGCTCCAGAAATGGGGTCTCATCCTTGGTCTCGTGTCGCTCAACGCCGCGCTCATCTACGTCGGATGGACGTATTTTGAAGCGTACTACCTCTTCCTCATCCTTCTCAGTTCCAACACGGTCCTACAGGCCTTTATGTGTATCTGCATCATACTGCATTGGTTCTGTACTCGTGTTTTGTGTTTCTTTTGGAAGCCCAAGGAGAACGTCCCCAATGAGCCGGAAAAGATGGTTCTGCTGCTTCCATGTTACAACGAGACTCACGAAGAATTGACACGGTCGCTCGACTCTTTGATTGCACAAAAGAAAATCGACAACCACCCCCGTGTCATCTTCATCGTCGTCGACGGGAATGTCCGCGGTCCAGGCATGACCAAGACAACGCAGGGTTACCTTCTCGAGGATATCCTAGAGCCAGGTCCTTCTCGGCATTTTGAGAACGGCTACCGGGCTCGCGATGGCCTCTTTATGCCCGTCAAGACTCAGACCGGATACTACAAGGGAATGCCATACGTCTTTGTCGGAAAACGATACAATCAGGGCAAACGAGACAGTCTTTGTTTTGCTCGCTCATTCCTGTACCATTTTAAACAGCGTTCTGAGAATGTTGTCACCATGTTCAACAATGACCTCTTCGAGTACATTGGCAACAACTTTGTCCAGGCTGGTCTTGATGACGTGACGTATCTCTGCGGAATGGACGCCGACACCGTTTTTGATGAGTACTGTATCTGGGAGATGATACAGGAAATCCGCAAGAACCCCAAGTTGGTCGGGGTCTGTGGACACGTCTGTGTTGACTTTGATGGGCACAACTGGGGATACTGGTCACTGTACCAGTCAGTTGAGTACTCTCAGACCCAAGGCCTTCGAAGGATGTTCCAGTCCCGCATTACGGGTAAAGTCAACTGTTTACCTGGATGTTGCCAGCTCATTCGTGTCGACGAGGCTACGTTTGGCGATGCAGTCCTTCGCGAGCGCTTCGGATACTGTCCCAAGCCCAACGATATCATGACGCAGCACATCATGGGCAACTACTCCGAGGATAGTATCCATGCCTCCATAATCTTCAGTCTCTTCCCTGGCAAGCAGACAGCACAGGCTCTCCGTGCCAAGGCCATGACCATTGTCCCCCAGAACTGGAAGGTCTTTCTCTCTCAGCGCAAGCGTTGGGCGCTTGGTAGCATCTCCAACGAGTTTGTCATGATCTTCCGGCCCGGTATCATTCTCATCGAGAGACTGCAGAGTATCATCGCTGTGGTGACTTGGGCCATTACACCCTTCATCATCGCAGCTTTTGTCGAGCTCATCATGGTCTTTGTCAAGCGAGGTAAGGAAGTGATGCAGGACCCGGTCTTTCTGGGTCTTATCTGCGTATTATTCTTCCGTTATGTAAGTGCAGTTATTCTTCAGCTGAGGAAGACATACCGCTGACCGAGATTCCTCAGTTTTATTCCTTCTGTATCGGCTTCTGGCTGCCGCGCAATAATCTCGAGCGCGCCCAGTATTTCGTGGGTTACGTCATGCACTTATTCACTTCTCCATTCATGAACATAATAATCTTGGTTTATTCGCTTTTTAACTCTGATGACTTTAAATGGGGGAAGACAAGGGAAGTCGTCCGTGATGGAAATGAGAAGGACGGTGACGATGCGGGCGGTCGGGGTACACACTGATACGAGCTGCTCGGTTTTATAAGTACTGTTACTTTAAGGAGAAATATTATTAGGATGCGGCGATGGTGATTGAAATTGACTGGTACGATAAGAAATGGTTTATAGAGAACATCGAAAGCGCTGGGTTGGAGTACATGCAAGGATTGATACCGGGCATCAATAATGTCGATGATTCGCCAGGTCACGCTAACTTTTACAAATACACGAATGAACTAACAGTATTTCTTCCATCGTGATAATATGAGTGATTACCCGTATGAAAGTCATGTTGGCTGAAGATGTCGTTGCCCTCGTCCCCATTTTTACGCCCCATCTGCCGGTCCTCTTAGAAAGTCTCGTCTTATCATCCACGGATATGGCGGTGCCGGACCCGATAAGACTCGGCAATTGAAGTTCCGTTCGTGATAAGTCGATAAGGTCCCATGATACGTAAACTGAACTAGCTGATCATGAATGGGATGACGGTAAGTAATGGAGATCTGGTGGTATACGATGGAGGGAAACCATTGCCTATACCGGCCAGAAATGATCACGATGACTCCATTTCGACCATATTGTAAGCCAGGGAGATTCTCGTGTAATGAAATCCCAGTTTTCCCAGTCCAAGAGGGACATTTTTACTCTTCGAGGTAGCTTAGTCCGTCAAGCACTTGGCATGATGGACTAGCCTCATCCTCGACATGGTTGCCTCTACTCCAAGATGCATCCTCTTTGTCATAACTCGCGAATGATGTCAACTAACCGACGCGTAACAGTCAGGCACTAAGTAACTCGCTCCCCATTTCTTCGGCCGAGGATGTCTCATGATCAAAAGCTCCACAAGCCTGGTCCTTGCCATGAATAAAGATAAAGCTTGTAAGATAACAGGACACCCATATCAGAAGCCCCGCACGATACAGGCGGGACATTTTACCTTGATCCGGAATAGCTTCGCGGGGGCATCAATGCCCCGAGCGATCTGCACCACCCAACGGGCGGCATCCCATTGGTCCACACGCGCCCAGCTTTGAGGCTCGATGGGAATCTGGGGAAAGGGTGGAACCTGTCGTCAGGCGGGTAACTGCTTCCTCGGGCTGCTCGGCCGAGTTGTTCTCCAGCTCTGGGGATGGCTCCTCTTTCAACGACAAGCGTTGCGAGAGAGCAGCAGCGTCTCATCCAGTATTGCGTGGAGCGTTCAACAGTCGTGGACTCTTCTCGTTCAATAGTCTGCATGTAAGCACGCACGAGTGGACATGAAAGGGCAAACGAAATCCCGCTCTGGGTGTCAGGCGTGTAAGGCGAAAAGGGTACCGTGCCATCCACTCAGCTTCATGCCTTGCGGCGGCTAACAATATTCACAATGTAGCTCAAATGTGATGAAGAGAAGCCTAGCTGCCACAACTGTGCAGTTCGGAGAATTGTCTGTCCGGGCTATCAACAGACGCTCAAGTGGTCGACCAAGCATGAGCGTCGTGGCAGGCGCAACACCAATGACCCTCCCGATCTGGATCAACTCATCTCTGCTGCATCTGTCTCGGTACAGGAGCGTCGCATCACCGAGACGCAGCTTCAGAGCGATGGACGATCACCTGGCACCATAGCACACCTTACTCCAAGTCTGTCTCCTACACAACTACATGCTGTCTCATACACCAGCATAACTCGTGCCGTCCCCGAGGCGACAAAGTATCCACATCTATCAAGAACCGGCAGCCTACATCAAATTGGTGATGATTTGACGTCTTCATCGGAAATGACTCTCGAGATTAAGCCACGCGAAGCCATCCCGAGATACCCCGAGGATGCCGAAGAAACAGATATTGTTATTTCCAAAACGTGCTGTTCAAGTTATATACCTATAACCTCTCCGACACAAGCCATATCCGAACCATCGACCTTCCTCATCGAGCTCTGGTTCAAGTCTGTATGCGGCGCCTGGGCAGCCTACGACTCCCCCGTCAACCCGTTCCGCAAACTTGGCTCTTCATTATGGGGCTCATCGAGACCTCTCTTCTACTCCCTCCAGAGCATGGCAGCTGCGTCGCTGACCAGACGACAACCTGAGATCCAAGAGATTGCGGCGTCAGCTCCACGAATCGCCACCGAAGCCATCATCGACGAGCTTAAGATTTTATTCGAAGCGCCGAACTCGGTCACAGCGATTCCACATGCCCTCATCATATCACTCTTCTGTCTAAGCTCGTCACTCTGCTGGATGGATCATAAGCAACTCGGACTTCAATACCTACGCCACGTCCGAGTTATACTATCTCTTCTGGAGATGCGATCTAAGTACCTGTCCAAAGAGGACCAGAAGCTCGTTGCCTTCTTCAAAGAATGTCTGATCTACGAAGAATCCGTGCGAAGTATCGTCACCAGCTACAAAGATGACATCAGCACCCTCATAGAATGGGCGCCCGCAACCTACCCTCCGTACGACTTTGTCCTACATCCATGGACTGGTGTGCCGCCCAAGATCATTGGACTCTTTGGAAAGGCAATGTCGTTGTGTCGCAGGTCCCGAGACACTTGGCGTAACTGCATCGCGCCGACATATGAGGTAATGTGGCAGGCCATGCTAGACATCAACGAGGCCCAGAGCCTAGAAGAGACACTGCTGTCAGTTGAAGTGCCGAAGCTTATCGAAGACGCAAGCCAAGGACAAAGCGACAGGAGCGGTCTTAACCTAGACCTACATCATGCTGCAGAAGTCTTTCGCCTATCCTCACTCCTGCAACTGTACCAGACATTCCCAGATCTGGTATCGAGACGACTGCCAGAAAAGATAGATGCAGGAGGGACCATCACGAAGACAACTTGGCCTACGTCTCTGGCTCTTCACATCACAGGGCTGCTATCCGACATTCCAGCAGAGTCAATCCGATGTCTGCAGCCTTTGTTATGTCTCGGTGTCGGCACTGGATTGAGATGCAAGTCCGTATCTACCGAAGAAGCGCCTCCAAGACTGGAGCTTCTGGACACATACCACTCGGCCGTGTCTCAGCCCACCATCAACGATACTGAGACTTCCAGCCAGCAGCACTTTACAGACGTGAACCTGGCCCGGGAATTCATTATGAACAGGCTAAAGGGATTTGGTCACGGCCCAGCTGCCGGGCCCATTATCATCCTGCGGGAACTTCTGCAGGCTGTTTGGGCATGCTATGATAGTGAGGTGGTACCGGGATCGATCCACTGGCTCGACGTCATGGCCGATCTTAAGTACGAGACTGTCTTTGGTTGAGGCGGGGGACTGCTATGTCACTTAGATAATTTCGACATAAACAAGCTGACTCTTGCCATGAAACATGGCTGACTCGGATCCTTGAAAGTAACATTTCCGTCCTCTGTGCCTCAAAGTCCGGTCATGGGCCTATCAAACTTCCGAACCTGGCATAGCCATCTTTGACAGGATGGTTGTCTCGGTGTTAGTGGAAGAAAGATAGCCGTCCTTATCTCAGCTCCAACAGCCAGAAACCTCGACCTTTCCGCTTTAGGGCCGAGTTGCCGTGCCGTGTTAACCAACCCTTGCCAAGATCACCAACAGCTCGCCGAGCGAACCAATGGCTCGTTCCGTGGCTTGGCGCGGGGTTGGGGGCCCTCGTCTTAAGCTAGTACCTTTTAGGTAAAAAAGTCCCAGACCAAAATCTGGGGAAGGACAGGGGTGCTTTCGTTGGTCTTGTTGATGGCTGTTTATCATCCCTGAGCTTGTGATGCATCCCTGATATCAAAGGCAGCCGGAGGTGTCACCACTGAGGGAGCCGTCGGGGGCTAGTGATTACTTTATATTGAGCGCGGTGGCTTCTTCTCTCGAGATGAGTTCTGTGTCACAGACAACTCGTCTTTCAAGGACGACTTATACCCCCAGACCACACCTACATATTGACGGTTGTTTATCGTTAACTTATCATGGCAATGGTATCAGACAAGGGCAGCGATAGTGAGCGTGGTAAACACTTCGAGAATGCCCCCGTTGGAGATGCTGCCGACCTCAGCGCACTGGGCTACAAGCCCGAACTGCGACGCAACCGCTCCATGTTCACTCTGCTCTTCCAATCTCTTGCTATTGCAGCAGTTAGTACACGCTGATGACGATTATCACGGCTGTTGTTTAGTTACTAACACTATAGATCCCATACGGCTTCGGCGCACCACTGATCAACGCAGTATACGGCGGCGGCCAACTGGCAATGTTCCTGGGATGGATCCTCGTCTGTCTTCTCGACGAATGCATAGCAATTTCTCTAGGAGAACTCGCAGCTCGATGGCCGACATCAGCAGGACCGTACTACTGGTCATTCCAGATCGCTTCACCTCGATACCGAACCGTGCTCTCATTTATAACCGGATGGACCTGGCTCGTTGGAAACTGGACCATCACATTGTCCGTAAACTTTGGCTTTGCATCTCTCCTTGCTGCTGGGGTCGGAATTTACTATCCCGACTATGACTGGCAACCTTGGAAGCTTGTCCTGATCTTCTACGGGTTGTTGTTGGTCACCTTCGTCATTGTGGCTTTCGGGAACAAGTTTTTGCCGACTGTTGATACTCTCTGTGCCGCTTTTACGGCTATTACCATCCTTATTGCCTGTGTCTGTCTGTCTTCCAAGGCAGAGGATGGTAGACACTCGGCAAGCTATACGCTGGTAAGTTGAACAACCTCTGGCAAGAGGCTTGCTTGTTGACACATACAGGGGCACTATGACCCAAGTTTGAGTGGCTGGGGGGATTTCAGCTTCTGGATTGGGGTTCTTCCGCCGGCCTATACGTGAGTTTGCTAGAGACGTTGTTATTTAAGATTGGCTAACAGATATCAGGTTCTCTGCTCTCGGTATGATCACGTCGATGGCTGAGGAGTGCGGCGATGCCACCATCAAACTTCCCAAGGCTCTTTCACTTTGTGTTCCCGTTGGTTGCATCGCCGGATTGTTCTTTGTAAGTCCCCTGTGACTTGACTTCTCCGCTGGCAGCTCGCTGACTCGCACCCAGGTCATCCCCATTTGCGCGACCCTACCCGCTCTGCCCGAGCTCCTGAACGCACCGCTTGGTCAAGTTCTCCCATACATCTTCTTCCGAGTGATGGGTACCAAAGCCGGTGGCATTGGTTTGACAGCCCTGGTCTTGATCATCACTCTGTTCTGCTCCATCTCCATCACCGTCGCCGCTTCGCGAACCACCTGGGCCTTTGCGCGAGACGATGCTATCCCTCTTTCCAAGGTCTGGTCCAAGGTCGACCATCGCCATGGCACGCCGATCATGGCCCTGACTCTTACGACGGTCATCGAGGCGCTTTTGGGATTGATCTATCTTGGCTCAAGTTCCGCCTTCAACGCTTTTGTGTCTGTTGGCGTCATCGGTCTGGCTATCTCTTACGCAATCCCTATCCTCTTGTCTATGTTGACTCGGCGAGCTGGTGTCAACACTGCACCATGGACCTTCGGGAAGAGATTTGGCTGGGTTATCAACGTCATCGCTTTGGCGTGGATCTCGTTCGAGTTGATCTTGTTCTCTATGCCACCTGCTATTCCCGTGACCCCTGTCACGATGAACTACGCCATTGTTGTGTTCTTTGGCTTCATGACGATAAGTGCTGTGTGGTACTTTGTTCATGCACGACATGGTAAGTTTGTATGAGAATCGCTTGTTTGTTCTGTGCTGACCATCATCTTAGTTTACAAGGGACCACCCGAGTCGGACGGACTGAGTGCCGAAGCAGAATAGTAGCGATTTGAGAATTTTAATAGCAAGTTCATCTTTCTTTTTGCCATATAGCTATACCCCGAATATATAAAACAGAAAAGTCCCATTGAACTCCATGCAAGGTGAAATATGTCGATACAGAAGCAAAGAGGGTCAGTGTAAGGAGTACTAAGGTATACACTGAGCTTGAGACTCACATCCAATCAGAATTGCATTCCATCATTATTGTTACCAATCAGGCGGCCTCATTGTGTTGCTTGCGCGACCTTGCGATATGCACGGCTTGCTTTTGCGAGGTTCCCTAACGCCCTCCGCATCCTCGCATCCGCAACTGTCCACTGACGCCCATAGAAATATCTTGCTTGGGCCCATTGAAACTTTTAATGGGGAAGCCTGAGCTTTAAGTTAGTAATATCTCGAGCTGGCTGCCTTTCAATGGTTACACGCCTCAGGAGCAGAGAATATGACCCTGCGATAAAAGTGGCTTTGGGTGAAGGTTGGGACAGCGATAATTTGGAAGTGCGCGGAATCAGCTCTCCCTCGCCAAGTGTACAAGGCTTGCGCAGAGTTGATTGGGCGCCGGGATTTTCAGGGGCTAAGAAGTCGACCGGTCACTTTGTGCAGATGGCTGAAAGTTGAGTGGCTTGGTCGGCCCACGAGGCTGGCATTTCTGGGCTGAGCAGGCCTTTTGCTTTTTATCACATTGCTGCCTGAAAACCCCCGATGAAAACCCAAAGGCTGTCAGCCTGATCAGTCTTAAGTTGACAGAAACATCATAATCTCGAATTTCCTCGCTCTTTGTTTCTTTCCCCTTCTTGTCTTACCAAGCACTGATTCCTTAAGCCTTTTGACACTCTTCAGTTATACAGAAATTCCCAAGCACTCTCGCCATCATGAGCTTCGGTTTCAGCCCTGGTGATATTGTTATGTTCACCAAATTTGCGAATACGGTCGTCAACGCTCTACGGGAGGAGGGCGGCGCGAAATCGGAATACCAACTTGCAGAACGACAATGTCAAGGTTTCCTCGCCGTTGTACGCGAGCTCAGGGCTCTCGACTTTTCTGGTGTACCGGAATCTTTTCAGGTGCAAATAGCCCAGCATTCTGCGGAACTCATGAAACACGTTCAGGATTTTCAAGAAACCGTTGCGCATTATGAGAAATCGATGGGGAAAACCGCTAAACGAGGATTATTCTCAAGTGCCCCACGGAAAATTCAGTGGGCATTCAGCGCGGCGGAAGATCTAGACACGTTTCGTAAAAGTTTAAGTGCGCAGATCGACCTGATTAAGCTTGTGCTACAGTTTAGTATCTTGTGCGTTACTCCCATAACTTTCTTCCCATTTTTGCCTAACACGACTCAGTTCACTTGTCAGTAACAGCCAAACCCAGACTTTATCCCGGGAACGCGGGCGAGCCCTCGAATTCCGCAAAGAAAAGCTTCTTGGCTGGGACACCGACCCAATGTACAGTGCTATATTTCACCACGGAGTTGAAAATATCACTGAACTTGTATACGAGAGGCTTCTTCGTAAGCCGGCACTTCCAATACAGTATGAAGCGGGCAGAGTGCATACGCTGGCTGACGACGGTGTCGTCAATCAATCAATGCCACAGATTGATCAAGCTATAGCAGATTCAACGAATTTGGCTCTTTTCAAACCTCCTGAAGCGACTTTTTCTAGCGTCGCAGCCCTCGACTCTACTTCACGTCAACCACCGGTTGCCCGTTCAGGCTGGGAAACAACCGGACGCAACACATTGACAGATGATTTGAACGAATATCTTCAAGCGTTTGGTCTCGATCCTCTGACTGAAAGGGAGGTACAGTACACAAAAAGCTTGGATCGCATGGCCATAGAAGAGGGTCGTGCTGTTGCGCTTCTCCCGGGTGCTTCAACGTCAGAACCCTCAAATCTTTCTATGTCACCGCAACGTGAAAATCGTCAGCAGTCTGGCCATAAATGGCCTGAACCAACAGAGACGTATCCGACCAACGAGGCATCAGCTAGTACACAGGATAACGATTCCACTTCCCGGTCAAAGGGAAAGTCGTCGTTTCCTTTCGACTTCAACTTCGACCCTCTTAGCATCGCATCAAATGTTATCGCGATGGCCAGCCTCGCCGCGAAGCTGTCTCGGGCTACAAGGCGAGCGACTATCATGTTCGGTGTTTCAAGAGAAGAGATGCATCGTTTAGCGATGGCTTTGAGCCAATTTTCCAGTCTACTGAAAGAGAGCTACGACATCATTTCCTTTTCGCGTGGTGAACGGCTTAGCGATTTAATGGATTCAGTCTTTAGTGACAGCCAAGACACGCTAAACCGCGTAAGAGACATGATTTATATGGTGTCAGATCGGCATGGATTAATACCAAAGACACTTCGGAATTACGTGAGGGGTAAGAAATTCGTGGCGGCCAGCATCGACAGGATAGAGTCAGTCAAGTCTTCACTTTCGATCGTGTTGCAATTGCATAGCATTCAAAGCAGCGATAAAACAGTCGCTGAGAAGATTGACATCATCTTGCGTATGACCATTGAGCGGTACGAAGAGAGGAGAAACCACGCGAACATGGAAGAACCTATATAGACCTGGGCGAGTCAACGATCAATGATGAGATAATTTAGCTTAGAAATCAGATTGGCGTGAAGCTTCAGCCAATATCTTGGGTGTAGGTGATCGGTTGGACCATTCATTACGGATGAGTTCCCACTAGCGTTGTTACGGATGGCATGATAGGCAGCTTCAAAGTCAAAGGCTCGGGCCAATGCTAGGATTTATCGACAGTTTTTTGGCCACGGTTAATGCGTATACTAAATGTAATTAGCAAAACGTATGCTCATATCCGTCAAAACCCCTGTTGAGTAAACCAATGGTCCGAGTACCGAAGGAAAGACCAGATTCATAGACTCCTCTATATAGAATATGTACAAATGGCCGCGACCTGCTTATTCCTGAACAATAAGGTTGATAACGTATTCCTCAATGCAGTGAAATGGCTAAGTAAATCGTTCGTGGTGATCTTTATTACAGGAAAGCATATTCTATCCAAGCCGAACGACTTTCCAGCCAGATACAAGCCCTAAATCGATGTAGCCATAGCCGGGCCAGGCGTTGTTAATATTTACGTAGGCTTTAAAAGCCCCCGATCTTTACTAGAATGATATAGCCAGGCTTTGCAATCGAAGAGCCTAAGTAAAAGGTCGCACCTCCTCGACTAAAAGGGTTCTAGTTATCGCCTAGACTGGCAAGTTGAGTTATGGATCTATCGACAGCGACCATCAAAGGTAGTTCACCCGCTGATCAGCGATTAAATATACGGGTATTGGTATGATATAAGCCCTCATCTCATCTATAGCTCCGATCTTATGGGTCTCGGCTGGCGCTTTAAGGTCGGGCTCGAAGTCGACGTCGACTTCGACGTACAGATGCCAATCCGCTACTCGGAGCTGTAGAAGGCGAGGGGTCCTAGCGAACTCAGCGCGAGAGTAGAATATTATCGAGTTGGGGGGTTTAATAGCAAGTTTACGTTCTTTTTAATAAGTAGTCGAGACCCGAATATACCGAAATATGTCAATGAATGTCGTACCAAGTGTACTGCGTCAAACTGGTCTACCGCACCTGGTCCACTCGAGCAAAATACTCTGGCGAATACCTCCCATCCTCTCCTCTTCCACCACATTCCTCCACATCCCCCTCCTGAACATCGGCCAAGTACTTGTCAAACTTGTCCGCCACGGTAATCGCACGCTTGAGATGCGAAAACGTCATCTTTTTCTTCATGTACTTCGCCAACTGCCGTGCCGTCGTGATTGAGTTGCGTATCTGCCTCCCGTTCATCGGGTACTTGACTAGCTCGTCCAGGTTCAACACAATGTCGTCAAAGTCAATCTTATCTTCCTCTCCGAGATCCTTGAGTCTGCTCAAGAAGTTTCGCCAGATCTTCTTCCGTTCGTAGTCTTTCAGTTTCTCGTAGCGCAAGGCCAATTGGATCCGCGATTTGAAGGCTTCGTCAAAGGTGCCCACTCGGTTTGTGGTTAGGACCAAAATGCCGTCGTAGTATTCCAAAGCGCGCAAGAAGACGGAAACAAGCGCGTTGCGCTTTAGATCCTGCAAAGTGCGCTGTTCAAGGAAGACTTCTGCTTCGTCGAGCAACACAACACAATCCCATATCTTGCCCAGGTGGAATACCGATTGGAGATACTTCTCTACAGCCTCCGGTTCTGTGCCCATGTCCCCACAGGTCACGGGATACAACGGCTTCCTAGCGACCTCAGCGACGGACTCGGCTGTGAAAGTCTTCCCGGTACCAGGTGGGCCGTGTAGGAGCATGATGAGGCCGTTGCCCTTGTTGTTGATGATATCTGTGCCCTTCTCCGCGTCAAGTTGGTTGGTAACAAGAGCTAGAACCAGCTCTTTCATGTCTTTATCAGCCACCAAGTTCTTGAAGGCTTTCTCATTCCAATTGACATCGCGTATGTGATCAACCTCCAAGTCGACTAAGACACGTGAGTATGGGGTACTGCTCCAATAGATTCAACTGCTTTTTGTGTGCTTACCCCATTTCTTGCGTCTAAGGTCGAAACCAGGAAGCATAGTTGGAAACAGGTACACATCAGGGTCTTTGAGCTCCTTGTCATCCTCTGGTAGATTTCCCGTCACCCCGATGAGACCAATCGGTCTGATCGAATATTCGCTATTCGGGTGAAGTTCCTTGTACGTGTTGAAGTCAATCATGAACCGGTGCCCCTGGTGGATGTTTCAGCCTCAACAAATGTTCCTACTCGTTCGAATGTAAGAATCAAAAGTACCACTTACTCCCTGGTTGCCGATCTCCGATCCCCCTTCATACGAAACAAGCTTCTTGTTTCGCAGCTTGTAAAACTTTTCGCCCCGCTGTGAAAGAACATCTCTGACCGAATCTGGTGCAAATGCCAGCGGATGAGTTGGTAGGCTTGCAATTTCAACCTCATCATCCTCAGATTCAGCCTCATATTCAATGCATATGTCGTTGGAGACCGGGAAGAAGTCACCGGCATAGGCAAAAGACCATGACAGAATTTCCCACGGAACATTCTTCTTTTTCTGCCCTGCTTGCGAGTATTCTTGCTGAATTACTACGGGGATCTTTTGTAGGCGAGGTCCAGTCAAAGCAAGATGACCGCTTGGTTTTCCATCACTGTACGAGACCAACACATCCCCTGGTTTTATGAGATATGCCATTGAGGTACGATCAACCATACCCCTACCAAATTGCTCGCTGATCGCATCGTACAAGGGAGAGTAGTTTCTCTCAATCCAATCGACTATAGCCAGGACTAAGTTTGCTTGTCGCTGTGGTAGGCTTTGAATCCGGTGTGACTTCCGGCAATGATACCACCAGGTGTATGGAGGCTCCAAGGATGCCCCCTCCCTTAGATTCGGAAGGTCATACCACGAAAATGGATATTGGGTAAATTGGGCAAAGAAAGCCCGCATAGCAACAACCATCTCCTTTGATATTAGCTTGACATTCTGAGTAGTTGGCTCGGGGGAGGGAAGAGGTTTGTTGGCTTTCATCGCTGTAACCACCACAGACCGTCGATGTTCCAAAGTATAATGCTTGTAGACGGCAAATGAAAGACGTTGATGTTTTGCATATCCATCTGGATCAAGGACTGGAAGTCGACCTCTGAGGTTGGCTTGCCGGCCGTGGATCTCCCAGTCTGGTTCCGATAGATAAGTGGTTTCTTGGGACTCAGGGCCGCTGCTTTCCAAACAGTGGAATGTTTGGACGCGTATAGACCGATGATCATCGGAACCCTTTTTCAGATGTTGATTTTCGGCTTCCAATTCCTTTATACGCTGCATCATTCTCTGGAACAAGCTGGTGTCTGGTAACGGGTCCGCTTCCTCGTCAGGATGTATGCTGACCCCTTCTCCGCGCCTTACAGCTTGAACGTCGGGTCCCCCCTGGACGTCGTTTCTTCTTTCTGGAGGCGGTATTGAGAGACCTGGGGCGACACTTGATATATCACCCACCGGTTTCACATGAGAGCGGTTCGCTGGACGCAGATGATTCTCAGCACCCAGTAGTCTCCGATATTGAGCGTTGGAGTCGTACCGGTAAAATTCGGCCTGTCGAGCGTCTGATTGCTGGGTACCTTTAGTCAGAGTGTCCGGAGAAGTCTCGGCCTCGCCTAGTCCGCCTTCCACACGCATCTCCTGCAATGCTCTCGTCGAGGATCTTGAGGGTGGCAGTGTTGACTGCATGCCCCGTTGTTGCGATATATATGGTGTTGGAATACTTGGCCTCATGCTATCGGGATTTTTATCAATCGCGGACAGTTTTGCTCTTGTTCTCGCCCCTATCGTGTCTTCAGAGATTGTATAGTGGTGGCTGAGGCTCTCCTCTTCCTTGGAATCTTCTACACTCCCACCGTCCTGACTTAGACTTAGACTTCGACTTCGACTTCGACGTCGAAGTCGAATTGGACTTGGACTCCGACTTCGACTCCGACTCCGACTCCGACTTCGACTCCGACTTCGACTTGCAGGTACTTCAACGAAGTATTGTTCACCTGAGTCTTCAAAAACATCTCCTGACTGCTTGAGAACATTTGCTTCTGGAACCTTCATCGAAACTGGAGGTCGCAAATCATGCGACGCTGTTGCGAAACCGGCGAGGGGAAGGCCGGGACTAGCGCCACGCACGGCCCCAACGGTCGACCTTGAGAGGCTCAAAACACCCTCCCAAGTATCTTCCGAGTGTTTTTGATCCTCGCTTCGCGCAATCTGCTCCTCGGAAGATTTATAGACGGCTCTCGGGTAGGTCTGGTGGAACTGATAAGATTGCATCATGATATCTTGTTGAGGCCGCGCAATAACCTCGTTTGTCTTGGATAGCACGTTCTCGGTCTGGGTTGTGGGTGTTCCCAGTTCATTTCGATGAGAAGTAAGGCTATTTCTGTCGCATGATGCCCCAGCTTGAGGTGAGAACAAGCTCACCGGCCGCCGAGTATTCATAGGGATTTGCCTGTTAGCATCATCTTGAATGGCGCCATCAGATGTTGCCTCTTGGCTACCAATGCTGTCGTAAGCGAGTCTGTCCATTTCTCAGCCAATGTGGAATATAATCCGACGGTAGGTGTACTAAAATTCGTTGATAGAATGAGAAATATTTCAGTTGAGCGGAGAAGCAAGAGGCTGACTGAACATGTGGCTGCTTCAGGACCAATTGATTATTTGAATACGATTATTATGATTGGTTCTAAGTATTGCCTGATGTAAAAATGTGTGGTCACCAATAAGTTGATTGTTCCTCAGCCTCGCCGAGAGTCCTCTTGTTCAGGCTGCAGCTGCACTTTGGCCCCACAGTCGAGCATCTCAGACGAGTCATCATACTACGACGTTAACGGCTGCCCTCTTTCTGCGGATGGATCCCAATTCGCCATACTACGTGTGGTATCAAGGAGATGGCCAAGGTGAGGCCGGTTAATGACAGGCCTTACGGATTGTGAAAGCTGATCATATCCCAGATGACACAGGCATCGCTAAGGATGCATTCATATCCGTTAAGAAGCACTTCAGAGAAAGCAACAGCTTACGCGCAGAAGAAAGGGCGCTCCTAGAAGGTTCTTCTTCGATCGAAGATGTACACAAGGTCGTTGCTTCTTCATTGGCCAAATATGAGACTAGGGTCGAATCGTCAAAACCAAGAAAATGGCTTCAAAGATGCTCCGAGATGATCTGCCACTACAGCACCGTTCTTGATGTCTTTGCGCAACATCATCCAGAGTACGTTTCGCTAGTCTGGGGCTCTGTCAAGGTTTTGTTCATCGTAAGACACCCAATCTCTATGATCATCTACCCTACTCATGAGGTTCTAATGCGCAAAATTTTCAACATCAGAGCGCGGTCAATCATGGCGAGACTCTAAAGTTGCTGTCAAAGTCCCTGGTTCAGGTTGCGCAACGGCTTCCACAGGTCGAGATTCTATCCACGCTTTATCCAACCAAGCAGATTCGGCTGGCTGTCGAGACACTGTACGCTGGGATCCTGGAGTTCCTCCTCATCGCTCACTCGTGGTGCAAAGAGTCAAAATTCAGTCATTTTTACCACAGCTTTACGCGACCTCATGAACTGCACTACAACGAGCTGCTGGAGAGGATCTCTGATTGCTCCAATAGCATCAATGAGCTAGCCAATATCGGCTCCCATTCTGAGATTCGAGTCATGCACAAGACTCAGGCGAGTAAGCTCGACGAAATTATTGCAGCCCTTCAAGCCTCCGAGAATGATCGAAAGAATCAACTGGATGGGCTAAACTGTGCAGTCTCAAGGCTTGAAGCCTCGCATGCAAACCACGAGAAGAAGTTGGATATAATCATATACCAGTTGGAGGCTTCAGGATTGACTATAAATGACTTATTGACAAAGATAGAGAGTAAGAGTTTCGACCTTCAGAAAGAGAGATCCTTAGACTAACCTTGATGCAGCTTTCCACTCAATCCAGACAAGCGCCCAGCTAGACACGAACCAGCAATTGTCCGACGTACAACTATGCCAAGCGCTGTCAACATTTACACAATCATTCGAAGACCCCGACCGTTGCTATCAAGACCAACTTAGGCTTCGCAATCGGCGAGCATGCGGGAAAGGCCGTACCATCTCGACCAATGAGTTCTGGTTATCTCCCAGACTGGCAAGCTGCGCTGCCAGTCAAGGCTCATCGATAGCTATCATCAAAGGCAGTTTTAACTTGCGATCAGCGATACAGGACTTTGGTGTCGATGTGATACAGACTCTCGTCTCATCTACAACCCCAACCTTATGGGTTTTGGCTGGCACTTTAAAGCCGCGCTCGAAGTCGAAGTCGACCTCGACGGACCTGGTGAAAAACCTTACATATCAGGCACTGCGCCTCCATGGACCTGCCAGAACAGAAAAGCAAATGTCGATCCGCTACTCCCAGCTACAGACGGCGAGGGGTCTCGGTGAATGGCTCGATTTGTTCAAGCAGGTGATTGGGACCCTAGGAGGGCATGTCCATTTGGTCGTAGACCTGGCGGTTGCACACGCCTCGCTTGAGGGCCTTGATGGGGCCAACTTCATCCACGAGTTGAACAAAAGGCTTGGTGAGATGTCACAGCAAGGGAACGGTACCACGGTCAAGATTTTCCTGCTCGTCTACGAGGCGGAATGGTTCAGACTCATACCAGATGAGCTTTCAGGCAATACTATTGCAGTGAAGGCCGCAGGAGGACGTCGGCAACAGAGCAAAGAGATGAAACGTGCAGTGAACAAACGGATTCTCTCAACTTCTGTCAGGAGGCAGAAGTGTCGAGCTTGAGGTATCACAGGACGACCTCACATGTAGCACTACATAGGAATGAGCTCTGCCATCATCTATTGCTATACAGCTTGTAAAGCCGTACACATTTTGTAACCTATGCTATCATGCTGTGCTAAAGATGATACCGACCCCACTGCCATACTTTCGCCGTGTCAGAAGCAAATGGGCCAGCCTGTCACTCAAGTGCTGGGCTTGGGCTTCTCTTTATCCTCATCTTTATCCTCATTTTTGTCCTTGTTCTTGTCCCTTTCCTTGGCCCTTTCCTTCTCCTTCTCCCGCTCTTTCTCTTTGTCGGCGCACGCAGGGCACAATCCATCTGTATTGGTGATACGATGGGCCATGTTCGGAAACGCGAAACCACCTCTTGAATTGTTTCCGTTGGCGGTAAAGCCGGGATCATACACTTGATGGTAGATTTTACCGCAAGAGCGGCACTTGTACATGGTCAAAGTGCCCTGGTGCCAGACTTTGCGTGGGTTGTTTGAGGCCTTGCTGTCAGTCATGATGACTTGCTTGCCGATGTACCATCGATATAACTTGTTCGACTTGGATACTTTGCTGGGCGAAGTTTCTGGTAGGAATAGAGAAGACTCGAGGTCGCAGGGAAGCGGCAGTATTTGTGTTCGGAAAGAGGATTGATTCAGTGCCGTTTGATGGATGCTATTGACGCACAAGTCCCAAATGCTTCTGTTGTTGCATTCAATCAGGGAGAGTGGGTATGGAGCTTTACTGCCATCATCAAGTGATTCCTTCCCAGTGATTCATTACGCGGCATGGATCTCACTTGCCTCGTGCTCATTCTGCGTGGTGCAGAGTCACACTTGCCTTGCTCATAGTCGGCATTCGATAATGAGTTCTCCTGCTAGCACCACAAGTGAACAGCCATTCTTCTACATCTTGAACAGCCCATTCAGTAACCCTAACAGGTACTCGACATCGACAGCATGGTTCATCAAGCTCAAAACATTCCTTGGGGGAGACTCGCTTCGACTCTGGAGCTGAGACCTGTGAATCCCTGCCAGGGCGGCGCCGTTAACTTCCACTTTCGCGAAAACCCAGCTCGTGGCACGAAGCTTGAACTGTTACTCAATTCCTTAATCAACAGTGTAATAGACCATAGTCACCGCGAACGAGCAAAGTAGCCCGGGACGTTTAGTCCCCCAACCATGACGATATCATCTTGACGGACGACGTTGCGAAAAGGATCGAGCCCACGATTTATCGCTGGCGGCCTCATCAATTGCTTTCCGTCTCTCCTACCCTCATATAGAGCAGAGAAGAATATCGGCAGAAGAAGGCTTTATGTACACAAAATAGCATTGTGAGTCGACCCGATGCCATGCAAAACCCTCTTTGCTGCATCGCTAGAAGGATCATCATCTTGCCTCCATCCACCTTCCTCAAGATGACACCTTGGCTAGATCAAGTATACATAGACCCTCTTTCTGCCCCCATCTTTGCCTCGTGCAACACTACCTCAAAGTGCTTATACGCCATTGGCTCCTTACGGTACGTGGCCAAGTGTCGCGCCATTGAAATTGTGTTCCGTATCTGACGCCCATTGAGGTTCGCATCAGCCAGTTCATTGATTTTGCCCTTGATCTCTTTCACGTTGACCCGGTGGCTCTGCGTCTCGGTGTCACTAGCATCGACTGCCACTCTTTCTGTTTCGATACGCTCTAGGCGCAGCAGGAAGTTACTCCAAATTTGTAGCCGCTGATTTCTGTCGAGATTTTTGTAGCGCAAGTTGAGTTGGATCCGCGACATAAAGGCCTCGTCAAAGGTGCCGACGCGGTTGCTCGTGAGTATGAGGATTCCTAGGCGTGTGTATTAGCAACATACCCTGCGTCAATCAACTTTTGGTGATTATACCATCGTATTCCTCGAGCATCCTCAGAAATGTAGATACCATTTCATTTCTCTCGAGGTTAACGAGCGATCGCTGCTCTAGGAAAACTTCTGCTTCATCCAGCAAGACCACTTTCCTAAGTCAGCGAGATTTAAGAGAATTCCAGTTATCATGTAACATTGAATCTTTTGAGATGCTGATGGTGAACAAAAATTGCACTGTTTGGTGTCATGGCCGGCGCAAAGGAAAGTCCAAGAGAAGTAACAATGTGAGAGAAATGAGAGAGCCATCTGCTTACCGCAACCCCAAGTGTCGCAGACATCCAGGACAACTCCGACGTACTGGTCATTGTTAGAACATCACTTGACTGTAATATTTGCCACATACGGTTTCGATATTTTCCGCTTTGGTACCAATGTCTCCGCAAGCTACTCTGTACAGAGGCTTTTTTGTAATTTCAGCGACGCTATACCGTGGTCAGCCTCTAACGTCTTTTGCTTCATAGCATCCGGTACCTTTCCGCAGTCAGCGTCTTGCCTGTCCCTGGCCCCCTGTTTGAACATAAGCTTTAGATCATGGTATATTCCAGAATTAAGAGCTTTACCCATGAATAAGAATGAATAGCCCGTTACCTTTCCCTTGGATGAGATCGGCGTTCTCGGCTGTGCGAACGTGGTTCGCGACCACAGCTTGGATGAGTTCTTTGGTTTGTTTTTCAATGAAAAGGAATTCAAAGACGTTGGTGTTCCAAGCAACATCTTTCATAAAGTGGACGTCGAGTTTGACTTTCAATTTGATAAGTAACGGTTCTTGGAGATACATGCTCGGTGCTTGCCCCAATTCTTTTTATCCATGTTGAACCCCCTGATCGATGTAGGAAGGCACATGAAGAAATCATCCCCTAGGTCTGGGTTTTCCTGTGACATATACTCGGCCTCTAGTTCATCCCGACTTTGAGTGGTTCGATTCACTCGATGATCATGAAACTGTTTATAAGTGGCAATATCCACCATGAACCGAGAATGCATCTAAAAGCACGCATATTAATAACAAGAGTGGGTTGAGAGTTGGAAAACAGTTTCCACTTGCCGAGCTCTGGATCCAATCCTCTTCTTCTTCCCTGGCATATGAAACAAATTTTCGGAATCGGCATTTCCAGAACATTTGACCGCGCTTCCGAAGTACTTGATCTATAGAATCTGTCACAAATTCCAAGGGGTATATGGGGAGGTCAACGATGCTGAATTCTTCTGTTTGAGAGGGGAGGGCGTCGATGGAGAGCTTCTTTAGCGTCTTGTGAAACTTGCCGTCAAACCCCCATGAGGATACATCGAGGGACGCAGAAAGGTTACCGTTAGAGGTCCGTGTCTCCAGCCAGCCTTGGGCAACAAAGCCTTGAAGTTTTTCGAGAGTGTCGCCATGCAGCTTAGATATTACTATGTGGCCCGGAACCTAGAGATAGTGAGCTCGGGTATAGAAACATCCCACTGTGTCGGACTACTCACAAAGAGGTAGTCGATATATTGAGCCGAAATCTTGCTCCTCTCTAGTAATTTGCCAACAGTTTCCCAGTCATTCATCATTCGGCCCAGGATGTAATCATGAAGTAACTGCATAACATGCAGCCATGATTCTGGTCGAAGCTTGTCCATCACCTCGTCAATCTCCCTCCGGCGATGAAACCACCATAAATAAGGGTGATTGATGTCCCTACTTGCCCCAAAATCGGGGTAAGGAATTCCTTTCAGCGCGGAATTGGCAAGGTGCATCATCGCTGATTGCAAAACAGGCGAGATGACAGATATCTGCTCCCTCTCCAGAAGAGACGAAGCGTCACCGGCCTCCATCCCCGGCTCGGAGCGGGTCCTAGAGTGACTCCTCCCACAGCACCTGTAATCCCTATACACTGTAAATACAATCTCTTTATTCCTCTCGAGGTAGAGTTCAAGATTCCGGACTGGCTGGCTGCCCCTGAGGTGGGCATTGTTAGGGCCGGTTTCCACGACCCAGGGCTGGTCAATGTACAGTTTATCTTCCCCCTTCGAGCTCTCACAACGAACCGAGTGGAAAATTTGGAACCTGGGAGGACCTTGGCGAGCTTTTTCCGTGGATCTCAGCTGGTCGATCTCGCGTAGCTTTTGATGTGCAATGCCCATAGCTTCAATGATCTTCTCGTCGGAGACATCCGGTGAGATTTCTAGGAGTCGGCATATCTCACTGCGCCAATTAATACTAATTTGCATGATAGGGCGATACTTGGAATCGGCGTCTCCATCCTTGTCTTCTTGATCCTGGTCTGGCTCTTGCTCCGAAGTAGGTAACGCAGAATCTTATCATGGAAAATTAGCGGTGGCTTTTAGAGCCAGAGAGTAACTCACCATCAAGGTCTTCTATGTCGCTCTCTTGTGTCCTTCTGTTTCTGTAATCACCTTTCAACCCGTATCTGGCACCACTCGTATCTATAGCATTAGGTCGATCCACGTAGATGACCCTGTGTGGGGGGGCTTGTGGCTGCTGCTGGCTAGATCTCTCCATCAGAGGCGTTACTTCTTGAGATAGATACCTGTGTTGTGAGTACTGCGATGGAGAATGCGGGTTAATAAATCAGGCTTTTAGCTCAAGCAGACGATGGGGGCCAAATCTCAGCCTCGTTTGGTACTTTTCCTGCGGTCTACATCTCACCAATCATGGCATCACATCGTGCGTCACCCCTCATTACCTGGGTGCCTACGGAGCGGCTAGCAACTGATACCATGGTACTCATGTGGGCACGTGTCGCCATATCTCAAGTTGGATAAAGATTATCACGAACCCATCATGAGGATATTGAAAGCGTCGCATACTCTGGGGTCTAATATATTAGTGCATTACCACCAGTTCAGACCTTGAATATCATGAGAGTACTCGCAAAGTCTCGTATTTTATGTCACTATCGAGGGCGCTTAGAGACGCGTTGTCATGTTGGTCAGCCCAGGTCGCCAAGGTTGGACTGAAGACAGACACAATGGGTGGCGCAGTGAACGGCCCAAGGGCCTTTTTCTGCCCGACTTCTTCTCGGAACTGGGAACGGCCTCTTCGCTGTCTTCGGACTCTATAAAGTGACCGGAGTAATGTCCAATTAAACCTGAATCGTACAGTATAAATAAATGTCAAGGTGTAAAACGTTCAAGGTGAAACAGAAGTTGAGCATATGATTGGCTGAGGAACCGGGCACTGTCCTTGCGCCGGCGCGTAACTTCCATCCATTCAAGTCCCATAAGCAGTGCCTCATACCAACCCCCATACACTAAATAATCAGAATGAATTCCTTCCGTGTTTGAGGATTCAGTGCTTACACTGTGATGAGTCCGATGGACCACTTGTTCAGTGAAACAATTTGCTCAATTGCAGCCTCCCGTGATGTGGTTTGACAATGAATGACTGAGTATCTATCCGACACAAAAGAGCACAGGGTCAGCAGTTGAAGAAATTCGCGGGCAGTAGGTAACTATTTATTTAAAATGATCTCCTCTCTATGTTTAACTCCACTTCTCTTTTCTCTCTACACCCAACATTGCAATTTCATCCACCATGATTGGACGCACAGCGAGAGCAGCACTGCTCGCCCTAAGCGCATCAACACTACTAAGCACATCGCAGGCGCAAAATGCTCCAAACTGTCCCCTTTGGGGTCCCATCTACCCTGCTCTCAAAAATGTGCTTGAATCGGAGACAGTTACCACCGCTATCGGCACATTGAAAGACAACCTCGAGGCGGCGCTGAACAACGGCACCCTAGGCCTTGCTAATTCCTCCTTCCATCTCGAGGTCTTTTCGGCCGACCAAAACCTTCTCAATTATAGCTATGCTGCTCCTCAGATCAATGATTCTCTAACAGCTGGAGTTTTGAACAGAGACACAGTCTTCCGGATCGGAAGTATCGCCAAGCTCGTGACTGTCTATGCTCTCTTGGCCGCCACTGGCCTGGATCACATAAATGATCCCATCACTAAATGGGTTCCTGAGTTGGCCGCGGCCCCTGTGCCTAATGATGGTGCAGTAACGGAAGTGCGATGGCAGGACGTTACGATCGGGGCGCTGGCAGGGCACCAAGCTGGTCTCTTGAAAGACTGTATGTCACTCCACTGTTAAGAGCTGGATTGCGCTAACTTCACTACGAAGTTTCATTATTTGATCTCACTTTCTCTTTCAATGGTTCCACTGAAGAGCGAATGGGTCTTCCGGCGCTGGCACCCGACGAGGTTCCGCCTTGTGGCTGCGATCCCGACTTACGCGCCTGCTCAAGAGAAGGTATATCTAGTTTTCCCAACAATCACATATAAACTCACGTCTATGTTTAGAATTCTTCAAGGGAATCCAAGATCTTCACCCAATGACAGCACCCTTCAACATGCCTATCTACTCGAACTTTGCCTTTCAGATCCTAGCATACGCCGTGGAGGGCATCACAAACATGTCATTCTCCCAAGCCGTCGAGTCCAGCATCCTACGTCCGCTCAATTTGAACGATACCTTCTTGGCAATACCGGCATCGGCGAAAGATCTGAATGCAATTATTCCAGGAGGTGAGGTTGAAAGCGCGTGGAAGATTGACGTGGGAGACATGGTCTCAACCGCGTAAGTGTAGCCCCTTCAACACTCAGGCATCCACCGAAGCCTATACTTATATCATATCACAGCCAGGGATTCATACTTTCCAGCGGGGCTGATATGGCAGCCATCGGCCAATCTATCCTTTCTTCATCACTTCTCCCACCTGCTGTGACTCGCCGATGGCTTAAACCAACGACCAACACTCCTGATCTGCACTTATCGATCGGCATGCCTTGGGAGATCCGGCGGATTGAACTGCCCGTAACCAGCCCCGACCCTTTATTCACGGCTCCCAGTCCGTCCGGCACCCGCCTCCTCGACCTGTACACCAAGAACGGCGGTATTGGTGCGTACTTTGCTCAACTTGCTCTGTCGCCCGATCATGGACTCGGATTCTACGTCACCTTGGCCGGTCGGCCACCTGCGAACGGGGCCGACCGAAGATTCCTCGAGATCAACATCATCAACGACATGGTGACTGAGATCATGGTCCCCGCCTTTGAAGCTGCAGCCGCCGAGCAAGCAGCGCAAAACTTTGCAGGCACGTATGTCGCTACGAATGACTCCTCCATAGAGATGACTATAGTAGGCATGGACGGACGTCTCGGGCTCGGCGTACAGAACTGGACCATGGGAGAGCTTGACTTGCTCGTAACCTACTACACGGCCATATCCGGATCTGACTCCGTCAGCACTGAGGGCCCCAGACCTAGCCTTCGCTTATACCCCGTCGGTCTGCGTGACGACAAGCAAGTGGCTTTCAGGGGAGTCTTTGGCCAAGCTTCAAGCAAAAACAGCTTTGCTCCCGGTGGTTCACCGTGGATATTTGGATGTACTGCGTGGGCTGGTGTCGGCGAGCCATCTTACGGCAATATCGGGCTCGATGACTTTGTCTTTGAGGTGGATGAGACAGGGAGGGCTACGGCGATTACCGCTCGTGGATTAAGGACAACGCTACGCAGGAACTAAGGATGCGACAATGCTACCCAAGATCTTCGGGGATATCTAAACTAGGCATATGATGGCGCAGGTCCGCCTTTTCTCATGCAATGCAGTAATAGCCTCATTTTCATATAGACCAGGAGAATATGAGCGGAATTGGGCGTCGTTAACTCCCGTTCAATCCTATAAATGAACCAAGGCCTGACGACTGGTGTACTCTGATGCTGGCATTCGCAAGTCGGTGAGGATCTTGATAAGGGAATCGGCACTCATACCCTGGCACATACGACCACACCTGCTAGAGAATTCTGGATCCCGTCTGCTCTCCGACTGACAAGCTAGCAAGGGGCGGATTAGTAGTTGGGTCGGTGACGACCAGCGAATCCCCGCTGTTGTATGTATTCCTCTTTTTTGCTCTTTGCCGTGAATAGCTTGGGTAGAAGTTTGCTCAAATTCACGATGGAGTGGAAGTCGTATTCACGAAAGTCAGCCTTGAGAGTCCAGGCAATGTCACCCTACCTAATTTCGTCTAATTATAGTTAACTATAGCGCCAGGGAACCCTGTTGCTCTACCTAGTTTAGTGGATCCTAGTCCGTGATCAGCCTGCCAAGACTTCACGCTTAACTACCTATATATCTCTCAACCGCCGCCATAGTGTCTTCTAAGTCTTCAGCTAGTTAGTCACTAACAAAATGGGGTCGTTACCAGACGAGATCTGGCATCAGATCTTCTCCGAGTTCGAAGATGTGCTGCCCCTCGAAAGGTGGTGGATGTACGGATGCCACCTCAAGCACGAGACCGCAAAAGACCTCCTATCACTCTCCCTCGTCTGCCGCCAGTTTCACCGCATCGTACAACCCATTATTCACCGCAGTATTATTCTAGTTGGTCGTGGTCGTGACGATAGCGAAACGCATACAAACTTTATGCGGACGCTAGCCGCTCACCCAGAACTGGGCCAGGGCACTCGAGTTGTCTCTGTGGCTGACAATCTACCAAGTGAATACCAACTCTCGAAACTTGGTGATTCATTTCTTCAAGACCACATCAACCCGATACTTGAAGGCCTCGACTTGCCCCCGGCGTTTGCCCGGCGCCTCAGAAAGCGGCTTTTTGAAGATCCATACCGGGATGTTGGAGGTTTTGCTGCGCTTGTCGTTGCCTCGATGCCCAATGTCGAGCTTGTTGATTGCACGATTGAATTTGACCATCCAGTACTGCCGTGGATTCTTAGCGGGGCTAACTGGCTGAATGAGAAGATGATGACAAACCCATTTTATGATAGCGGTGACGAGGAGGAGGAGAGGGAGGAGGAGGATGAGGACAACGACGACGACGACGACGACGACGAGGACCTAGACAACGCAGAGGAAACCAAACTGAGGATCCAGAACACGAAATTTGCGAACTACGGTCTTCCAAACCTGAAAGAGGTTAGAATTAGAACGCCCAGTGTTGATGGCGCCACGCACGCTTATATGATGGAGCCACTTCTCCTTCATCCAAGTCTCAGGACACTGCGGACTCTCGGTATGGACTGGTGTTATGATGAGGTCGAAGTTCTGAAATGGCCCAACTCCGTCTCCAACCTGATGTATCTCGACCTCAAGGAGTGCCTCATTGACGCCACAGGCTTCCAGACCATTCTCACCCGGTGCCCATGCCTCATCGGACTATCAATCCAGATGGCCGACACTCGCAGAGAGGAGGACCGAGACCCGGAAAGTTGGGAAGTTGACTTGGCTGAGTTTAGTCGAATCCTCAGACATGACGGAAGACGCCTTGAGTCATTTGAACTGCACACACTCGAGTACGACGATTATCACGCAACGGACGGCACCCTCGGATCACTACGAGAACTGGAATTACTGAAGCATCTCAAGGTGATGAGAAAAGACTTGGTCGGCGGGGGGGAGGTGATCTTTGGGGAAGTCGATCCAGACGCTATAAGGTGGGAAGATGCTCTGCCGCCGTGGATAGAGACGCTGTACGTCCATTGGGACGATGCGTACTACTCCAAAAGCTGGTTTGAGACTCTGCGCAGGGGTCTCGCCAAGGAGATGTGCGACCTCATTGCCGGGGGCCAGTTTCCCAATCTTTACAAGATTGAGTGCGAGCGGCCGTACAAGGAGAAGCCCAAGGAGTGGGAACCTGAGGTGGCGGTTGATGGCTGGGAGATTTATACAAGGGAGGAGCACCTATGGGAGACTCAATCAAGTTCGGGGCGTCTGCGCACTATTCTTGTCTTGTCAAAGAAGTCTTGAGCAAGGCGCAGCATAGGAAATAGCAGCATCACAGAGTTCAAAGCTCGCCGTCTTGGAGTTGCACCACAACGTCAGCACTGACTGTGTTCTGTGATACGGAGCGCTTCGTGTCGCACAGAATGGCTCAGCCTGGTGTAGCATCATCAGCACAAGCACAGTACAAAAGGGAGTAAAGCCACGTACGCATAGTTCCCTTCATAAGAGGTCATCCATCGAGACCCAGCCTTCTCTCAACTCTCCACAGTTTACAAATGGCTTCCAAAAACCGTTCTCCCGCGATACGGAAAGTCGCCAGAGTGCTCCGCTGGTCAGCTTGGGGCCCAGAGGTCTGGGCATGTCTCGGCTCCGTGGCTTCGTTCATCGCCATCGTGGCCTTGCTTTCTCATTTCAACAACAAACCCGTCTTCACATGGAATGGCGTGACGCTCAATGCTTTAGTCTCAGTCCTCTCCGTGGCTATGAAGGCAAGTATGGCCTATGTCACTGCTGAGTGCATGGCTCAGTGGAAATGGATCCTGTTTACTCGGGAGCCACGGCTTCTCATCGACTTTGATCGCATCGATGCCGCAACACGCGGACCCCTTGGCAGTCTTCGGATTCTCTTGAAGACTCGAGGCGCGTGAGTCTTATCTTTGTGGACTACGTTGGGTCGCCACCATAACTAACCACTTCTGAGGTTTAAAGGCTAGCTGTTCAGTTTGGCGCTCTGTTAAGCCTTGTTGCTGTCGGCCTCGATCCTTTGGCACAGCAATTGGTACAACTTCGAAACAGCATAGTCTTCGAACCAAATAGCACCAAGGGCGGAAACCCTGTCGCTCTAAACTCTCGCGCACCCAGCTACGATATGGGCTCCTTTACGCGGCAGGGCGTCGAATACTGGAACGAATCTACCGGTTTGACACCGGGACTTCTTGCAGTGACCGAACTGCATCTCTCTATGCAGGCTGCGATTTTGAGAGGCTTATCGCGTTCGCCATGGGAAGTCGAACGCGAAGCCCTAGCACAATGTCCGACGAGTAACTGCATTTGGGATCAGTTCAACACCCTCGGTGTTTGCCATAAGTGCAACAACATCAGTTCTGATCTAAAACGTGTAAACTTTACTGATATTTCCGTCGCCTTAGCAGAAGCCTTCGATGGTGAATATGAAAGTGTTGTCCCTGCCGTTACCGCTTATGTACTACCAAATGGCCATTTCATGCCCAATGTTGATGGGTGTCCGCAGCCGAGAGGTCAATGCCGAGGTTTAGGGCCTGATTATACAATGCAAAATAGGAGGTTATTGATGACTTCTTTTGGAACTGGGAGCCGACACAAGACAAACACTATGAAAGATATCGATACACTGATCTGGTCTATGAGCCTCATCTTCCCATCCTTGGAACCTCTTACAGAACCTTTATCCACGTCGGAGACAAATAACGATGCGAACAAGCAGCTCTACTGGCCAGAATATTCCATACAGGCCATGGAATGTTCCCTTTATTATTGCATCAAGACAGTTAGCGCGGCAGTCATAGGAAACGAGCTCATAGAGAAGGCAGCCGAGGCGAGCGGTATGAGACGTGATGCCAATTCGTGGCAACGAGGTAGTCCTATAGGCTGGGCGATAAATGATCTTCCACCCGACAGCTTATTTGACGATATGGAATTCCATGCCAACTATTCTGCGTTGGTTTACTCTGACCTTGTTCTCAAGGTTCCAGACAACGGGTTTGGCACGACGGGCTCGTTCAACATTTCCCAAAGTTCGATTACATCGATAAGTCACTTCATGCAAGATCTCTTCATCGGAGATGCCGAATCGCCTGGCATGGAGATAGAAGAAGAAGTCACGCAGAATGTTACCCAGAGTAAGCTAGGCAAGGACGCTGTCGGATACAACGGCTACTCCCAGCTCACGTGGTCAGGTGAAGAATGGTGGTATCCGCGTGCTCTCGCCGGTATCTGGACTTTAACGAAAAACAATATGTCTAGCAGTTTTAGCGCACTTGCTACAAGTATGACCAACGAAATGCGGAGGAATCATAATCGAACCCTCGAGCTCCAATGGGGACAGGAAACGGATCGGTTCCGAGACGAGAGGATGAACATTCGCGGCAAAGTCGGTACACCAACCGTGCTTTATGATATTCGGTGGATATGGATTGTGTTGCACGGCTTGATACTTGGATCTGTCATCAGCTTCCTGCTCATCACCTTGAACAGGGTTGGAGAAGGGACTATATCAAAGAACAGTTCGCTGGCAACTATTCGCTATGGATATGACCTTGGTGGCGTTTTGAAAGACTCGGATACAGTGGAACTTATGGAAAAGGCGGCCAGGGTGGCATACGTCAAGATACCTCAAGGCGACGACGACGAGGAAGCTGTTGTTCGCATTCGCGAGGACCGCAATGATGACTCAGATCGATGGTCGAGTGCGCATACGACGGACATGGAGTTAGAGACGCGAGCTTAGAGGCATGACAAGTCATTATGCATAACATACCTGGGTACCTAGATACGGCCAAAGTGAAATGTTATAACGCCTGCGAGAGGGCATTCCCGGCCGTTCCTCACGGTGCAACTCGACCACCAACTCTGACGGCTAAATTGCGAACCATCCTCACCAGCGTAAAAAAACAGCGCAACAAGGCAATGCAGTCATCCCTTTCAGCTCTGGCAGCCTAGTTCAGGCTGCATCACGCACCCCCTCACCAACCCCATCTCGTCGCGATTGGCCCAACTGCAGACCAACTGACCTTTATACAATTTCAGATATGGTTACATTGCAACACCCACTCCGGGACGCGTGGCCGACCACTTACCTCGCACCCAGCCTTACCGGTCCTTGGAATGCTTGCAGGCGAGGCATAGTTGGGGGCCGTTTCATGGCGACTGCGAACAAGAAACAAACATCAGATGACTCTATTGGTGTTGGCCCGAGGTGGTTGCCTTCACCGGGCTGTGAGTGTGGGACGAGAGAGACAAGAGCCGAGATAGCATAGCACGGGGTTCTCTCAAAAAGGCGACATGTTCGCCGGCTGATGCCAAAAGTGCGACATTTTTTCCTTGCACTTTCTCGTGAATAACTTCACTTCCCTCAGAATCCTTCGGCTCTGTTTCAGAAACATGGCGACAACGGCTGCTCCACACATCAAGGCGATTCGTCAGGAGGCCCAGGTCATCACACAGACCGTGTCACTCCCGTCCACTACTTTCACGACACACGTCACGCTAGGCGTGGCCGCTACGGACCGTCCCGATCCCGTCGTGACATCCCATCACTCCAACCCCAACGGCCTCACAGACGCCCAGATCGGCGCCATCGCAGGTACCGTCGTCGGTGTCTTCCTCCTCGTCCTCATCGTGCTGTGCTGCTGCTGCCGCCAAAGATCGAGACACCCGCGCGAGGTCACCATCGTGACGGAGCGCCGGAGGAAGCGGGGCAGCTACGGCAGCTCGTATGCTTCCGACGGCTGGTCCGAGCCGTCGCCGCTGCAGGGGGAATGGATCAGGCCTATTCCCATGCCCACGCCGCGGCCCATGCCGCAGCCTACGCCGGTGCAGCACCCGGCGCCTGTTTACCAGCCGGAGCAGATCCCTGGAGGGCCCAAGTATCCGACTTATAGAGCCATCCCGATCCCGAACCCCAGGAATCCTAGCAACTACGTTCCTCGGTATCGTTGATGGTGACAGTTGGGTGGATCTTGAGCTTCATTTTCGACGAATTTATGATATCAACGAGACTAATCTGGTTTTCTTATTTAATGAGCGCCTCAGCATGAGCGTGGGAGTCGTGCAGGATAAAGGAAGCAAGGAGCAAACGAGGTCATGAGAATGCATTTCTAGGAGTTTGCGGCTACTAGGCCAGCGAGAGCATCTACGAGCGAGCGAATGCTGGTTTCATAATACCTAAAACTAATAATGTATCGAGAGTCAGTTTAGCAAGTCAGTCAGAGGCACACGCGTTAATTTACTATGTGCTGCCTCATCTCATCACAAAATATCACCAACACCAACATCAAGCTAGCAACTGGTTCTTATACAAGTACCTTGGTCTTTTGCGCCAATAGTCAAGCAGCCGTATTCTGAAATCTGTCATGCGGACTCTAAACAATCCACATCAAGCGAATCAGCACCACGAGCCGATGTCACGAGCCCCCAGTCTATTTATAATGCCCTAAGCGTCCTGATATGCCCATTGGAGGTAGGTAATAAGGGTGAGGCTGCAAACAAACGCATTCGTGGCAATTACAACCAGACAGCCCGCATTGGCGACGATTTCAGCCCATCACGCTATATCCCAGGAATCGATAAGTCACCCGCAAATCCGGGTACTGGAAGTATTGGTTGTTTTGTCTAGGTCAAGAACAAATCCGACTCTAAATGGCGAACCTGCGTCCTTACGAACTATCAAGAGCATCATGCGCTTCTGAACCTTTTTGTAGGAAGCTTATCCACCACGCAGGTGAAGAACACGATGCCGATTGTAAGTAAATCCTCCTTTTCCTGACCTAATAGCTATACAACGTCTGAGGTAATAATTAAAGGAAATTATTCATAAAATAGCTATAGGGTTGGTTTACTCTTAATTGAGATTTTCCTAGTCTTTATGTAAGTCTTGTCTAAGTCTTTTAATGAGAATCTTAATATATTTAGAGAGGGACCAGCAAAAGATTCTCCCAATATTAACACAATGCACGGAAAACCTTGTCATTGAGTCATGAACCCAATTCTAGAACCTTGATTATAAAGACACCTTTCTCCCTTGTTCTCATCCACCTGTCTTCTTGCCTTGCCTTTACATCCCAAACATGCCACCCCCACACAAGCGACGCAGGCTTGCCAAGAGGCGCCTTGACATGGGCACACCTCACGACGAGGAAAGCAATGATGAAAACAGCAGCGTTTCAAATCTCGGGCACCTTGGACGATCAATTCGTCTTACGATGTCTTCTAATCTTCACAGTGACAAGGCAACGATCAAGATGGGTGGAGGTTACGACTACAACATCCTCGGAGAAGACACTAACCCTGATGAGATACACTCTGAGCTCCGCAAGTACACATCTGACTTCGCAAAGAAACTGGAGAGAGAGAACGCTCAAGATTACGTCGCCTTGAGCTCGGACGGGAACGCGAGAGGAGGGCAGAGCGAGATCGCCGTGATCGAGCGATCCAATTCCCATGGCGGTCCCAAAGACGTTCTCGGAGACGTGAGCAGCCCCCTGGAGCAAATAGAGGTCTTCAGTGGCGCCCTTGATGAATACCTCAATGATCAACTGGCTCGAATGATCTACGGGTCCAATATGATTGAACAGGCTGGAGGAGGTATCGAAACGACGACAAGACTTTGCCGAGCAGTCTTCCAGGGGCAAGCCATCCCGGAAGCCGTCACCGACAGCGACTCTGAGTACGAGGAACTGGCGTCGCATCTGCAGAGTGAGAAGCTGCCTAGCGGGCATGCTGCAATTCTCCAAAGCTATCGCGAGATCGTGCAGCACGCACAAGCAGCACGGCATATGATTGAGGAAGTGTGCATCAAAGGCAAAGATCTATCCGAGAAGATCATCCTGGAGACTCACAGCATCTTGACCTATAAGATCGACCTCAATGACCGTCACCAAACGCCCTGGATCTGGTATAGCGGAGTATATCGGACCTGCCTGGTCCGGTGCGGTCCTCATGTCTTTATGCACGAGGATAAAGTTCCCTTTGCGATGCGTGATATGATTGAAGAGCTCGATTCTGATATCAAGGCGATCACAGAAAGCGGCGAGGTGGATCCAGTTGAGCTTGCAAGTAAATACTGTCACAAGTTCGTCAACATTCACCCTTTTCGAGATGGTAACGGTCGATTGTGCCGCCTTATTCTCAATACCCTCCTTCTCAAGTATGGCGGTGGCTGTAGCATTGTATGCATTGGCCAGGATCATGAAGATCGACAGGAATACCGACGCATTGCGGTTGATTCAAGTGAGAGGGAGGTTTCCCAGAATCAACAAGGCACGGCCACGGAGAAACCAAAGTATTACAAGAAGCTGGCCTCGTTCACTCTGCGGCATGCACGGGACAGCATGCGTGACCTAAACAGCTACATAAAATTAGGTAAATAGTTAAAGAAGAATAGTCCTAAAATAGCCAAAGGTTTATTGTACTCTATGGTTAGGATTTTATTAGCCCCTGTGTAACTCTTACCTTGCTCTCTTGATAAGATATCAATGAGAACTTGATGAGAATTTGATGACAGTCTGATCACACTGTTGATGAGAGTCTTGATGAGGATCACGATGAGGATCCTGATGAGAATCTATGTATTCCGAGGGACCGGTAGAGTACTCTTTCTACCGCCGGGCTGTGATCAATGATAGCTGCTACCAAATGTTATGGTGTGTGTAAGAAGTTACGCCAAATTCTGGCTGGTGCGTTGTTCCGACTGCGCGGTGAGGAAAAAAGCCTTGCGCGCCTCATTGTCCAGCCTCTTGAAGTAAGGCTTAACGTGATCAAACTCTCATTTGAGGGTATCTCAGCCCTTCGACGCTTGCCATTGCTATTGATCGTGTCTTGAACAGAGTCTTGCTGCTGAGGAGTTAGTAAAATAGGCACTCCCCCAGGAAGGGCTAGCGCTAACAAGAGATGCAAGAGATTGTTGAGAGGGAACCCCCTGGGTCTCATCCTCGCCAAAGAGGGTATCAATATTGTGAGACGGGTGCATCTTACTGCCGCGCAGGTGGAATATAGGCGGCAGGGGTTTGGAGTTGAGAAGGGTGGAGAAGAAAGAGGTGCCTTATACGACGGCCCTAATCATCGCAAGTGCTTCCTAGTTAAGGGCCAAAGACCATAGACTCGATTGCCACCATGCTTAGTGGGAATCTTGTTGGTCTTCAGGAGTCTTTCGATGGCTGTGACAGTTAGATTTATTTACTATATCTACTGCCTCATCATAATCATCATCTCATCGTAACTAATCATCTACCAACCCCAACACCATGCCATCAACTATTTTCTTATACATGCAAAGGATGAACCGCAGCTTCTTAAACAACAATCTTTTCCTTGTGCGCACAGCTGTGGGACTCTCCAGCGAGCTTCTTCTTCTTCTCCCACTTCTCGAACTGGGCGGCAACGGCTCTCTTGTTGCTGGGGTTGGGGCTGGTCTTGGCTCGCGGCGGGACACCCTCCAAGCTAAGGGCGAATTGAGCTGCAGCGCGGCCTGCAGTCTTTGCGTTAAGGGTGAGGGCACCCCAGTGGATGTTGTTGATAGTGTCGCACTCAAGATGGTAGCAAGGGTCCGTCTCGGCATCGGCACCTGTGAAGATACCGGAGGAGGGAATGCCCAGCTCGACAAAGGCAACGTAGTCGGAGGAGCTACCAAATTCCCTATCAAACATGTCAGCTTCTTTTCCAGAATTACAGGTAGCAGGTCAACTTACTCCCACTCGACTGTCTTGCCCTTCTTGCGCAGCCAGTCGGCGAGGATGTTTCCACCGACCCGGTCAGCGTCGACGCTGGCCTGGACCCAGTACTTGGGCTTGGGAGAGCCGATCATGTCGTAGTTGAAGTAGAATCGGATCTTGTCAGCATCCTTCTCAGACAGTTGCTCTCCGTAGTAGAGTGAGCCGACGAGACCGGCCCTATATCAATTGTCAGTTACTAATACACATACACGGTGTCATGGGTACTCACTCTTCGGCACCCCACCAAGCAAATCGGACCTTGTTCTTGAAGCCCTTGTACTTGGTGAATGACTTGGCAATCTCGAGGACCGCAGCAGTTCCGCTACCATCGTCGTTGATACCTGGGCCAGCTTGAACGCTGTCAAGATGAGCGCCAAGCATAACAACGTTGTTGGGGTCACCCTGCTTGGTCTCAGAGATGATGTTCCACGTCTCCCGCGTCTCAGCGATCGAGTCCACAAGCAGAGTGACCTCGAGCTCCTCGCCACCCTCGATGCGCTCTCTCCAAGCAGTGCCAATCTCCAGAGGGATTACGCCAACAGGGACGATAAGGTCAAGATTCTCAGCACTGAGGGTGGCGCTGGGGATGTTCTCGCCGGGCGACTGGTTAACAAGAATGACACCTCGAGCACCAGCCTTCTTTGCCAGCTTGAGCTTATCCGAGATGGCACAAGTACCGCGCTTGACGAGGGCGAGCTTGTCGGTGGCATCGATACCCTCCCACTGGTCCTCGAAGCAGCCAGATCCGCGCTCATCATCGATAGGCACGAGAACCAAGGGCGCAGTCACACCATCTGGGGTAGGCGTGGCCGTGTTATACATGAGGGTGATGACATAGACATCCTCGCCGTCGGGTCCCCGCACCCAGATATCTCGTGTCTGCTCGAAGGTGTGGTTGAAGGGCTGGACATAGGTGTCGAGGTACTTTCCGTACTTGCCCTTGACCTGGCTCAAGATGTAATCGCGCGACGCTTCGAAGCCTGGGAGACCAAAGGCCCTGTTACCGCCGTTCTTCTTGCCAATCTTGTCGAGGTCTTTGAGGGTCTTTTGGAGACTGCGACAGTTAGACAAGCTCTTTCACATTCAATTGATTGGCGCGAACGTACTTGGACTTCTTGATGTCGCCCTCGACTTGGCTGGGAGTCAGCTTCTTAGCAGACGCATCAGCCAGGAGCAGAGCTCCATAGAGCAGGCCAGTGAGAAGCTTCATGATGCCAATTGACTAGTCTCAGATGCCACAACGCCCTGAGCCAGAGATCGCTGTGCAGAGTCCACAGCTAAAATGCAATGCGACCGCAGCTGCATTATATACCACAACATCTCGACCTTACCTTACCCTTGACCAGACCAGAGCTTGGGCACAGCATCATGACACCCGTATATCCAGTGCTAAGGTAAGGTTAATCATGCCCCAAGAGGAAACTCGATGTGTAGCATGGCCTATCGGTAGATGAAGCGGAAATGGCAGGTCGCAACGGTCAGCGTCTTGGCAGAGCGGCTGGCGCTCACACCCCATGTCGTGGCGCAAGGATACCAGTTCCTCATTCGCTCGAGCTCTACAGGGTGCCACGGGCACGACGCGGGGTGCAAATGGAGGACATCTCCAAGAAGAGGAAGTGTTTGTCGATATCAAGGGGAGCAAGGTCCGGGGACGAGGAATTGGTCATGGTGATAGGCCGCTTAGCGAGAGGCGGCACGGAAAGCAGGTGGGGTCAGGAACTATTGTAGAGGAGAGAGGACTTTTGAATGGTTTATCATCATGAGGCGAACAGGTTCGCTTGGTTGGGTTGAACATACGAGATGACTGACGATGCGAGTAGAGGGGATTGCGTCTTATCATCGGTTGAGATAGTAATGCTGTGATTGTGTCACTGTCACTGTTGAATCTGGCTACCCGGTGTCATGGAGCACGGGAATCGTGACATGTTCCTGGCATAGCAACGGCATTAGCTTCCATTTGAACGGACAAGACCAAATAGCCGGGTAGCTTGCATCATGGAGGTAAATAAGCCACTGTTTAAAGTTCCATTATGCTTAAGTTGATCATATCAAAGTTGCCATGAACCTGACGATCATGCAGCCGCAAGAGATAAGATGCGAGACAACATTAGCTAAGCAATCACATGAGCCTGCGCTGTAAGAGCTAGCTCACCGCCTACCACTTTTAGCTCGGTGTCTCGGTGTTCTGACTAAGATTTCCACCGCATAGACTCGGCATTGGCGGGGTAAAGTTTTCTTTATGCCGTCCCGCCACTTGAAATGTCTCTGATTGATCGTGGTGGATTGTGCAAGTCTCCGCCGTGGCGTGCTTGTCTTCTCGTATGAGGGAGCAGCTTGCAACTCTCTCTTCTTTATAACCTCCTCAAGCTACTTCCTGGCTTATTTTACTGAGCTTTGATCCCATAACCGTCGTGGTACCTTGCGAAAATGGCGTCCCAGATCCCCCACGTTCCTCCTCGCGCCGCTACCGTTCTCTCGGCGACCGAACTTATTGGAAACACTCCTCTCGTACGATTGAACAAGATTCCCCAGTCCCTGGGCCTCGAGTGCGATGTCTACGTCAAGCCTGAACTGTTCAGCGCCGGTGGCAGTGTCAAGGACAGAATTGCCTTGAGGATGATCGAGGAGGCCGAGAAGAGCGGTCGAATCAAGCCCGGTGACACTCTTATTGAGCCCACTAGTGGAAACACGTGAGATTTCTTTTATTTTGCAGCTTTTGTGAGTTGAATTATACTGACTGTTCATAGTGGTATTGGTCTCGCCCTCGTTGGCGCCATCAAGGGCTACAAGACCATCATCACCCTCCCCGAGAAGATGTCAGCTGAGAAGGTCTCGGTCCTTCGAGCCCTTGGTGCCACCATCATTCGTACTCCCACCCAAGCCGCCTGGGACGCCCCCGAGTCTCACATTGGTGTTGCCCGACGCCTCGAGAAGGAGATCCCCAACGCCCACATCCTGGATCAGTACGGCAACGCGGACAACCCCCTCGCTCATGAATTCGGCACTGCAGAGGAGATTTGGGAGCAGACGGCCGGCAAGATCAATGCGATTGTTGCTGGCGCTGGTACCGGAGGCACGATTACTGGTCTTGCACGGGGCCTCAAGAAGCACAACAAGGACATCAAGGTTATTGCGGCGGATCCCCAGGGTAGTATTCTTGCTCTGCCCGAGAACCTGAATGACGAGCATGCCAACGAGTCCTACAAGGTGGAGGGAATTGGTTATGACTTTATTCCGGATGTGCTTGACCGCGAGATCGTGGATAAGTGGTACAAGACCGACGACCAGCAGTCTTTCTACCTTGCTCGTCGACTTATCGCTGAGGAGGGCCTGCTCGTGGGTGGTAGCTCCGGATCTGCCATGGCTGCCATGCTCCTCGCCGTTAAGGAGTACGGTTTCAAGAAGGGCGATGTCGTCGTGGTCATCCTTCCTGATAGCATTCGAAGCTATCTCTCCAAGTTCGCCGACGACGACTGGCTGGCGGCGAACAACCTTTTGCCTGTCAACGGGCTGGAGTCCACTGTGGCTAACGGCCAGCAAAAGACATCCGACCCTTACGAGGGCGCCACTATCGCTTCTCTGCGACTCAAGCCCGTGACATCGGTTGGCACCGATTCGTCGTGCTCCGAGGCCATCGAGACTATGCGCGACAAGGGCTTCGACCAGCTCCCCGTCCTCTCGTCCTCTGGACACAAGCTGGTCGGTCTTGTGACGCTGGGCAACCTGCTCAGCTATATCTCCCGGGGCCGCGCTACTGCGCAGAGCCCCGTCAAGGACGTCATGTTCGACTTTGCTCGCCTCGACGAGATCGTCACCGACCCTCGCGAATTCGCCTCCCCCATCAACCCCGGAAAGCGGAGGAAGTTCGTTGAGATCACCAAGGACACCCCCCTCAGCACCCTGAGCAAGTTCTTTGAGTGGAACAGTGCTGCCGTTGTAACGGAAAAGGCCGACGACTCCAAGTCGCTCTCCAAGCCCATTGCGGTCGTCACCAAGGTGGATCTCCTCACTTGGATGGTTAACAAGAAGCTGTAAAAAGGAAAAGCCTCGCAAGGGGCGGGAACGAGTACTCATGTGTTTTCAACGACATCAAACGTCTGGCGTTCCAGGATAGAGAAAGTGTAGGGTTTTTCATGGCGGGGCGGTTTTTCCTCATAGAACTGGGATTTTGGGCGGTAGACTCAACATCTACATGGCATCATGCGATGGAAGTTGGCTGCGTGAATTAAAATATCATTAATGTTACTGATATACATATCATTTAGTCCGTGGCCCCCGCATTATAGTCGTGACTTATATCCTCTGGGCAATCCACCACCACCACTTGTCTGGGCCAGGGCCGTCGCCCGTAACATTGCCGGGGAGAACATCGACCTCAATGTCAAACTCCTGAAGCTGGCTGAAAGTGAACTTAGAAGAACCGTACTCGCCCAGCCAAGAGTCCTGCTCCTCAGAGCCAATGTCGTCAGTTCCGACTCCAGAATCCAGTAGTCCCTTGCTTCGCGAAGCACGAATCCTCGTCAACTCGGACTCCAGGTTGGTCTTGACAAGTGTTGAGGGCAGCGCAGTGAAGAGGTCCATTTTGTTGGCGGCGATCAGAATGGGGATCGCAGCCTTGGACTTGGCGGAGGTGGTTGCGCGCTTCTGCAGGAACAGCAGAACGTCGTAGAGATAGGCCGCGGTAGGTGCCAGGATATCCTGCTCGCCAATAGCGGCAGCATCCACCATGAAGACAACAGCTTTGAGCTTGTCGGTGCGGTTCAGCTTGTCCACAGCCACATTGCGCAGCTTGCCGTGCCCGGGAGTGTCGACCAGAAGGAACTTGGTGTATGTGCCGTCGGTGGCATCGTGGTTGCGGAACGAGTGCTTGGTGGACGAGTCGGTTGAGGCGTTGAGTTCGACAGAGTGCGAAACCTGCGTGGTGTGCGTCTCGGTGCCTGAAGAGCCGCGCTCGAATAGTGACAGAAGAGACGTCTTGCCCGTGTTAGGAGGGCCGACGAGGAGGACGGTGGGTGCAACGGTGTAGGTTCTCGATGAGGAGAGGATGATGTGCAGGATTATAGGAGCACCGAGAATGATGAGTGCGCCGATGATGATTGTCGTCGTGGACGGCGTCATGATCGCCTCGACGACTTCGATAAAGGTCGGCATGGCGGATAGTGAGGTGGCACCAAAGAGGCGCCCAAAGCTGTCGTGGCGGTTGAGGCTTGCGAAATACGTATGAAACAGAGCACTAGAACTCTCCAAGAATTAAAGACGAGCCCTGACAAGTTTGACGTTTGCGCGTCAATTGCTGCGTAGCTTGGCGCCTCGAAACGACAACTTGGCAGTTGGTGAAGCTGTGCGAACGATAATCTGGCCAGCCCACCGGCGAGCTCCTACACCGGCCCACGGCACGGGCTCAGCCACAAAAGATGGAGAAATCCAGACGCCACACTGAGAAACGTAAGCCACATGGTGTGCCGAAAGCGGATAGGGGGAAATGGAGTTCACAGCCACGAGACCCTGGTAATCATCCGGCAAGTTTGGGGCGTGCGGCCATTCCCCTTTAGGAAAGGCCTGGGCTCAGCCGCGCTCGGCATCACGGCTTCAGTAATACGTAGACTTCTCCACGCGCTGCTACAAATTGGTCACTTCATTCGGGTCAGCATTGGATTTTTTTTCTCTTCCCTGTATGCGCGTGGGATTCTGATGATGTTAATGTTGTACGGATAATCGACTATTCTCTTCGTGTTTCGCCCCTATTCGAACCCTCGTCGTTTCCCGAGCATCCGTTGATTCGCATCCGTCGCACACCTTTAGCTCCCCAACACTACGACCCCTGGCTATACCAGCCTCGATCGCGATGGGTAGCATCACTCCGAGCAGCACCACGTCTGGTGCTCCAAGTGCACCCATTCCGATGTCCAGCAAGGCGAATGCCGCAGCTCCCAAGCTGAATAGTGAGGTGGAAATGGGCAGTCTGCCTGGCGATGGCCAAGGCCAGCAGGATGACATTATGCAAGTGGCCAGGATAGGAGACGTGCCGGCCATGGAGAAGCTGTTTGAGTCGGGCGAGTACGATGCGACCTACCACGATGATGAAGGCATCACGCCCCTCCATGTAAGTTGCGATGATGGGGAGGCCGGACGAACTAGAACTCAAGCTAACGTAGCCTCTAGTGGGCTGCCATCAACAACCAGTACGCGATGTGCAAGTTCCTGATCGAACACGGCGCCGAGATTAACAGGAAGGGCGGCGAGTCGGTAGCCACACCTCTCCAATGGGCTGCGCAACGATGCCACTACTATACCGTCAATCTGCTCCTCCAGCATGGCGCCGACCCTCTCATCACCGACGCGCAGGGCTACAACACCCTCCACATTTCGACTTTCAACGGCAACGTCCTCCTCATCGTTCTCCTGCTTCACCAGGGCATTCCGGTCGACGTCCTCGACACCTTTGGCCACACGGCGCTGATGTGGTCTGCGTACAAGGGCTTCCCCCAATGCGTCGACGTCTTCCTCCGCTGGGGCGCCAGTGTCCACGCGACCGACGAGCAAGGCTTTACAGCTTTGCATTGGGCTTTAGTCAAGGGAAACCCCGGCTGCATCCTTAAACTTATTGAGTACGGCGCCGACCGATTCGCAAAGACCCAGACTGGCAAGACACCTGCCGTGACAGCCAACGAACTGAACACAGAAGTGGCTTGGCACCGAGCGCTCCGAGAATGTGGGTTCGGCGAGGACGGCCACCCCGCGGTACCACCGTGGCCCGGCGCCAGTTACTTTTTGAAGGACAAGAGAGCTTTTGTGACTAGGTTTTTGTTCATCTGGCCATTCGTCTTGGTCTGGGCGATGCTCCTCGCTGTCTCAGCTGCACCCGTGTACATTGGTGTGCCGCTGGCTCTTGCTGTGGTGTATGGCGTCCAATGGGTTGCTCAGCAGGTGTTGGAGTATGCGCCCTCCGACATGAGACATTTCCACAAGACGGTATGGTGTTTCTATCTCGTTGCCGACTTGCAGCTAATCATTGACAGCCCTGGCTTACCGGCATCTTTGCGGCTACTCTGTTCCTAACAGGAGTCAATTGGCTGACGACAATATTCTTTGCGACAACGCTCGGAGCGAGTGAGGGTCAGGGCCATACGTTCCTCAACCTCTTTTTTGCTATTTTCTATGGCCTCACAGCCTATTTCTACGTTGCTAGCATGAGATACGACCCTGGCTTTGTTCCCAAGATGAACGGAATTGCGGAGCAAAAGGCCGTCATTGATGAGCTCCTCGGGCAGTGGAAGTTTGACGAGTCCAACTTTTGTGTTACGTGCATGATTCGGACTCCTCTACGAAGTAAGCATTGTCGACGATGCCAGCGATGCGTTGCCAAGCACGACCAGTAAGTCATGCCGTCTCCGGGACTCTTATACAGGACTGACCGAATCCAGCCATTGCCCTTGGGTGTACAACTGTGTTGGTATTAACAACCACCGACACTTTTTCTTCTACCTCATCGCTCTTACCCTTGGTATTCTTTCATATGACTGGTTGCTCTATTACTGTAAGTTTCTCTCCAGCACGATCTCGAACAAAGACTGACAGACGCAGACTTTGATATCGTTAGCAAGAATGCTTCTGAGGAGTGCAATGTTCTTAGCCCTACCCTCTGCAAGTTCCTCAACGCCGACCCATATACCGCCATGCTGGCCGTTTGGATTACCCTTCAACTGCTCTGGGTCACAATGCTTCTATTCACCCAGTTCTTCCAAGTCGCCCGGGCCATGACCACATACGAGAACATGTTTGGTGTGCAGGACGGCACTGCGATTACTGCTCTCACTTCCACCGGCGCGCCTCTCGACCCCAACCACCCGTCCCTGTCCGCAAGCGGGGCGCATGGTGGCCACTCTCACAAGCACAAGGGCGGCATGCTCAAGCAGTGGAGCCGAATTCTTGGTGTTGACCCATTCATTGAGACCATCACAGGCCGAGGAGCTGTGTCGACCAAGAACAAGCGCAAGAAGAAGAACCCTTACAGCCGAGGATGCATCGCCAACTGCAAGGACTTTTGGTGCGATCCTGCACCTGTCTTTGGCCAGAGGGAGAACGGATCTGCTGTGCTCGGTGGCGAGAGGGTCGACTACACTGCCATGTACGAGAGCCCTACTCTGATGACACTGACCGGCCGAAGGGAACGGGGTGGCTATGAAGCCGTGGGCACTGAGGAGGTTTAAACCAGGAGTGTTTGTTCTGGTAATCGTGGGTTCGTCTTTGGGATAGAGGAGTAGCTGATGGGGAGTACGTTACGTGATCAATGAGACGGCCGGCAACGACAAAGGCCAGTCGGTAAATAATGGAGGAGCCCTACATACAGGTGGCCCTGGGGAAAGATGATGCATCACGACTATACACCTGCGAAGATTGAGCGTCTGGTAGACCATTGGGAGAAGGGGTTATGAGAGTACTGTACAACAGCAGATGTAATATTAATGCCACGGGAAAGGTGTTTTTATCAAGATTGGATATGGGGGTTACAGTGTTGCATCATGTTGGACTTGATCTCCTGGTCGAGTTACCCTAAAGAAGGACAAGATTTCATTTCAGTGGCGCGTTTCTCACAGTAGTAAAGCTCGACAAAGGCGGTTATGTTCTAAAATACCTCGGTGCTAATATTGTGTCTATGGATATTGGTCGTAAGCGATCGTTCGCCGCCAGTTCACTTTACGATGCTGTGGTGACTGGTATACGGTAATTGTTTGGTCCAGCTGGCTGCCCCCACCTGCACATAAAGACTACCTAGGAATAGAGCTGATTGCTTTTGCCCTGCCACCTGGATGTCCTGATCCGAGCCTCCAATCGCATCAAGATCTTTAACACCCTGGGCGTAGTTACCGCGCTGCCGGTCCGGAAGCACAAATCTCATCAAACACAGGCCATGCTATCCAGACGATTGGGCCTCGACGCATTGCAGCAATTCCAACGCAATGGGTTTACAGCGTTACATGGCATTATACCTGGTGCGACGCGGTGGGTTTTGAGGCGAGAGAGAAAAAAGAGATATGTGATGGTAGCTTAGCTTGGATGGGAGAGATGCTGTAGTTTAGGCAAGGGTTCCCTTGTTCTACACTAAGAGTGGATGAGGCAGATGACTGAATGTGCTTTTTGAGCATGTCAGCTTCAAGGGGGCTTGTTCGGCAGTTTCTTTGTCGCAAAGGTGGCTGTCTCGAGTTTATGAGGCGATATCAGTGACTGGCCAACTCCAACCACGTTGTCAAGTCGTTATCTCTTTACTCTCTTCGACACTTGGGCCAAGCGGCTCTGGCGTCCTACATACATGAACTCTGGCCGAGCGCAACACGGCTCCCCGGTAGCGTGCTCACGGACCGGCTGTCAATAGCGGCAAAGTTGGTTTAAACCGTTAACCGCTTGGTGATTCAATAAAGCGCGGGAAGAAATGGGTCAATCTTTCACCGGCTTGCTGAGGCTAAGCTGGAGCTACGACAAGCGAACGCGGGCCGTTGTTTGATCGGCGCTCGCTCCGCTCCTTGGTAGACGAAGGATGGGCGGCTGGACTGAGACAATCTGCAGTGCAGCACAATGTCTAAGATCCACCAGACTTCATGCTGTAGATTCAACGCAACCAACATTCGACAGAATGTAAAAAAAGCGATATCTATATGCAATACTCCATCAGCCTAGAACGTCCTCGATGGTACCTGCATAAAAAGATGTCCGATTCGTAACCGAAGCCGTTAGGCGTGTTCCGAGGAGGACGGAGATGTGCCAGCGATATGTTTGCTTTTTCATCACGCAGTGGCTGCCGCGCCTTGGGATGGCCTGATGTTTCATGGGACCCCTCCGTTTTTTCTCACTTTTTAGTTTTTCTCGGTGTCCGTTTTATTTCCTTGGCTACATGGGAGGTAAGAGACAACTACCGGTCTGGTCTGTAAGGCTTGGAGATGTTTGCTGGATGGGGGTTGCCTTGGCCATTGACTAAGATCTTCGTAGAGGCGAGTTTGTCTAGACGGGGGCTGCAGGACTCCTCTTCTCAGCTGCTCGAAGAGGATCTCGGACTCTTGAACGCGGTCTCTTGTTTACTTGATGATCGTCCCCCGGAATCGTTGGCTCAAAAGAACGACTTTATTCCCAGACTCAATGCCGTACAAGTGGATATGATCCAGGAACAAGTACGCCACAACCCTCATGAAGAGGATCCTGCAGACGCCGTGCTTGAAAAAGCCATGCTGTGGCTGTGAAACCTGGCATGTCGCGCATGCGCTCACAACTGCGTGGCCTCGCAAACATGGGATTTCTCATCCAGCATAACGACTCGAGCTTCGACTCTTGTGTGTCAATGCCTTGAGAGCTTTACAGGGATTACCGTCTCCATAAATAGGGCCCGTTATTCCCTGATTTTTTTGGTGTGTTGAAAAAGAAACTAGAGGAAAAAAAAGCAAAGAGTTGATGCTAACGCCCAACGGTGATGGGGGAATGACTTGGCTTCTTTCTCATTTGTGCGGGATGAGGAATTGTTACATGTCGCCTGACGAATTTATCTTGCTTCTTAGCGAGGTGATTGAATGAATGAGCTGTTGGTTCTGTCATTCGAGATATCCAATTCACTGTAGCCTCGGTGGTGGTGGTTGTTACTAGCAAAAAGACGGTCCTTCGCTTGCGGCTCCGCAAGGATCTGGCCGGAAGCTTTTCGTCTGAACAATCCAGGGCCCGGATAACCCCGGATTCATTAAAGCTTCACTCTAACTCGGCTTCTGCTCCTGGCGACGGAATGGAAACGGCCAGTCACCCAATCTTCCAGCTTGAAGTGGCGTTGGATGCTCCCCACAGGGGTCCATGGAGAAGAGGACGGATATCCGTAGACACGAGGGAAGCGTAAAAGAAAAGAAACGAGGGGAGAAAACACGCGAAGAAAAAGAAATGTCAGTCTCTAGAGGGCGCTTCCAACCGAACAAGAGAAACTATCTTGGCTGCAAAACTTCCTGATCCGGTTCGGTATTGAACATCTGATGACTACTCTTTTTTCGTCTCGTCTCTTGTTACCCCGGCGGCGAGCCCATTGCAACCCTCCGCATTGCTTTGGGCCTTGAGAGTCTGATGTTACGGTAGATTAACTAGGTAGGTATGATTGATCAGAAAATAAACCTTGGTTGAAACCCTGGTAATGTGCGTGCCCTGGTTTGACATGGAGATTTGACGTTCCAAGTCATCGCGATCATGTAACCCTCTAAATGGGTCTTTGAACGATGGATTCTCCTCTTCAGCTTCACCCCTCCACTTACACTTACACTCAATTGATGATTCTCTCCTCAGCAGACCGACTCTCTTTTACAGGGTCAAGGCAAGGACGGGAAAAACGCCTCAGCCGTCGGGAACCTGCAACGCTCTCACAGAAAGAGGGGGCGATGAGGCCATGAATATTTCTTTTCTTTTCTTCTTTTACTGTTAGTTGTCCATGTGAGAGGTCAAAAATGCGTTTTCCTCTATCCAATCCCGACTGACGGCGAGGAGCGGAGTCCGAGGAACAGGGGTCAGGTCGACCTCTCGAGCCGCTGGCGCACCCGTTGAAGAAATTCTCTCCCAGAGACAACCCCACGCGAGCGGGTCTCAAGACATGGGCTGCAGCACCGGGTTCCTGGCATTGTCTTGCTGCCAGGCACACCAAGTACTTGGAGGTGGATACAATCTGCAACAGGGCATTGTTGGAGTTTGCTTTTTCGATATGATTTTCTCAAGTGAGCCATCACTTTTTCCCTCCTCGAGTCGAACCATTTTTCCTGCTCTTCAGCCTTGAGAGGAGACCCGGCCCCTGGCGCACAACGGTCTTGTTGTTTGCCATGGCCGGAGGAGGCCACTTGTTCGGGACCCTGAAGCAGTGCAAGAATGCTTCTGTGGGACCGTCATGGAGGACCCCGGTGAGGATGTAAGAGTACAGGAGATATAATCCTCTGCGTGTCCCGTCACCATTAACCATGGAGTTGGTGTCCATCCATGCATCTCGAGTGGCCGCTCCTCAACATCCGTGCCTTTACTCGACAAGACAGACACCATGGCGGCCATCAACTATGTCACGGAGCCTCCAGAGGGCCGTGTCAGAACCACCGTCAACCCTCCCACCAGCGCCCACGAGGTGATTCCCGCCGGTATCGCCACGACCGTAATCGCCCTCATCGCCGTCTGTCTTCGACTATTTACCAGGAAATACGTCGTCAAGGGTGTGTTGGGTGCTGATGACTGTTTGTCCTCTCCGGTCCATTGGCTCTCACCATGAGGGAACTGACCGATTGCTCCTAGACCTGTGCATCACCGGTCTCGTCTTTTCTTTCATCTTTCTTGGTGTTACCTTGACTCGTATGTCACTCTTACACAGCATTTGAATGAATCTTCTGACATTGTTCAAGTCCTCAATCTCGGCGCTGGGAACCACATATGGGACATCCCCATGGAAGAGTACAGCCCCAAGTTCTGGCAGACCACCGTCGCAAGCACCCTCGTCTACGGCGTCTGTATCGGTTTGGCCAAGCTCTCTGTTCTTGCCTTTTACCTGCGTATCTCTCCTGACAGGCTGATCCGCCGAGCTGTCCACACCCTCCTCGGCCTTGTCTGCATCTACACGCTCCTCTTTTGTCTCCTCACCGTCTTCAGATGCCGACCCGTCGCCGCCGGCTGGGATCTCTCCATCGAGGGGGAGGAGTGTCTCGACAAGATCATTCCCATGCTCACTCTCGCTATTGCCAACATTCTCATTGATGTCTGCGTTCTTTGTCTTCCTATTCGTATTGTTCTGCCTCTGCAGATCCCTCTTCCTCAAAAGATCTCGCTCGGTCTACTCTTTGCTACCGGTGGATTGTAAGTCTACACTCACATGCACTCAACTTACATCTCGCTAACACTACCTTAGTGTCTGCGTTGCTTCCATCAAGCGAACCGTCATCACCTATCCCCTCCAGCATTCGACCGATTACCCCTGGGAGGTCCCCCGCCAGCTGATCTGGAGCTTCATCGAGATCAACGCCGGCTTCATCTGCGCCTCAGTCCCCGCCCTCAAACCCTTCTGCATGCGCTACATCCCCTTCCTCATCCACTCGCGCCTCCGCTCCCAGGAGAAGCCCTCCAAGAGCAGGTTCTCCATCAGCCAGGATAAGCGCCGACAGAGCCGCAACCCCTACAGTGGCTCCTATGAGCTGCCTAGCCGTGAGGAGTTTGGCGGTGCGGGAAACCCGCAGGACGACGAAGCACGCCTCTGGACTGTGGCGGGCGACAAGAACGCTGCGCTCGAGTCTGTGGACACGAAGCAGGACACTGACAGCTTAGAGAGCCTGGCTGACAAGGCGCCTGCTCCGCTTGCTGTTCCTGAGCCTGCTCTTGTTGGATTTACTACCAAGCGCAGTGCAAACATTGGTGGTATCCAGGTTACCAAGGAGACTGTCATCACATACGGCCCTACCTCATGAGCATCTGGGCTGGACATATTTCAAGCATCAGCTGATGCTTAATATAAGCGCTGCGCCGCTCATTTGAGCACTTGAAGGAACCCCGAGGATGGATGGTATGGTGTCGGTATCGTCCGGCTTGAGACGTCCACGGAGGAAACAACAACGCCCTTGGCATGGATCGCTGGGCGATACAAAGGCGCCAGCTATTAAACAGCCGCGCCAACAAAAACAAAAAGTGAAGCAGTGTCGTTTGAAAAAGACATTGCAAAGGTATATAGATTAGATTAGACAAATGGGCAGAGCCCTATTTAGATACCCCTTAGGATCGGGTGCCCGTATATAATAGTCCGTTTCAATTTACGAAGTCATGACCACCGCTCGCTTATCCCGTCTTGTGCATTCTAGATATCCGTGAAATGATAGGAAATAATAGGAAGTGTTCCATTAGAAACTTCTGCCTTCGTCTCGTTCTCTGTATCCATTACCATTGGTGAACCTTTCCTCCTGGCCGACAACAGCTGCAGGGAGTCCAAAGCCAACACCAAAGAAGACAAAGATGGCCCACTTCCATCGGAACGGGTTAATGGTGACGCAAAATACAAACCACCAGACGAGTTCTAGGTATGTGAAGAAATCAAAGGCGCCGGTTGGGCTGCTGATTTTGAGCGTCTTGGTCATGTCGATCCAACGCTGCATCCAGAAGGGGCTGGGGCGGGCAAAAGGGTCCATGAGGAACATGAGGAGGATTCTGGTGTAGATTCCGATATGCCAGTTACCGACGGTGCCGATCGCGTTGAGGTATGTGCAGTTGATGGCCGAGATGGATGGGTGTGCTGGAGGGAAGGTCTGGAGGTACCAGTTGGGTGGAGGGTAGGGCTCGTCGAAGCAATCATCAGGGAGGAAAGACAGAGAGGGTCTCTTGAAGCCGGTTGCCATCACGACAATATCAGCATCAATCGTCTCCTGATGACCCGGACCACCCTGAGGAACACCCTTGGCTCGTCGATTGACCATGATTCCATGATCGACAAACTCCTCAATATCGCATCGAACCCAATCCGCCTTGCCTTCGCGCAGTTTGTGCATGATATCGGAGTTAACCATAGGCGTGCTCGTAAACAATCCTGTGTCTGCTGGGGCGAGGTTCTCAAGATCTCTGTAAAAGAGCTTGCGGAGGAGGAACTCGGGAATGAAGGATAGGAAAGTCTCGTGGCCAAAGATGTTGAAGCTGAGAAGCGTGTCGACGATTATGTTTCGGGGAATAATCCATTTGTCGGAGCGGGAGAGGACGGTGGCTTTTCCGGCGTCTTCTGCAAAGGCGAATTCGAGGGCTTCGACAGCTGAGGCGCCGCCGCCAATGATGACCAGCTTCTTGTCCTTGACATCTTTGCTAGTAGGGAGTTAGTAGGGTTCAGACGGATAGAGTCACGGCAACATACCCAGTCAGCTCGCTGGAGTGGTAGATTGGCCCATTAAAGTTGTCCATTCCAGTAATCTTGGGCATCTTCGGAGCACCACATGTTCCAACGGCAGCAATGACACCACTGAAGCGACCAAGCGAGGGGTCATTGACGACCCATCTCCCTTGATCATCTTGATACACCCGCTCAATCTTGGTGTTGAAGCGAGTTCTCTCCTTGAGACCGTAGCGTTCCCAGAGCTGGCGGACTTGGCTGAGGATCTGTTGACGGTCTGGATACCCACGGTTCCATTGAACAGACGGATGGAAACGGTACATTAACGAGTGAATCTGAAGCCCAGATGTCTCATTGACCCTCTGCGCGAAAAAGTTAGCAAGGATAATTGGGGGGTCAAAGCTGCTGCTTACACTCCAGATGCCTCCCACATGGTCCTTAGACCCAGCCTCAAAAATAACAACCTCAAACCCATGACCGATACAGTGAGCCGCAGACGTGACACCCGTGATGCCCGCACCAATAACCGCAATCTTTGGTCTCCCAGGCCTAGTATTCTGCCCGGGCGGATTCGGCGACAATAGCTTATCCGTAAGCCATTGCAGGATCTGGTAGAGGAAGAGAAGAGGGTGGAAGAGCGGATTGACCAGTCCCGTGTCGGAAGCCATGATTGCAAGCAATTGAGGTATAAAAAAATGAATTGAGGACTATCAAGCTTCTTAATAAATGCTCCGAGTGTTGTTTTTCATGTGAAACTGCTTTCATCGCCATGACGTCAAAATTCACATGTCATGAGTCTAGACCCCACCATGACGACTTGATGATTGCCGGTTCCAAGGACGACCACACAGACATGGCTGAAACAGACCTCATCTTTACATTCCAACGCCCTTGTTTATTTACTCTACTCTACAAAAAGGCTTGCAGATATTCACATAAAGCCTCCCTTGTAGCGCGCGTCTTGACGAAGCAGCACCAACCCCCAAAACATCCATCATTCGCGTCTTTTGAATTGGCATATCAACGGCCGCTAAACTCAATACATAATAATGGAACACCCAGGTAATAATTCATGATAGCCTCGGTTTCAACACGGGAGCTGACCAGAATTACAGTCAGAGAAGTCGCCGGCGTCATCAAGTCGCTCACTCAAGGAGACCCTGAAGAGCAAGAGTCCACTCTCCGAGAGTACTTTTTACCCAATGCTTCTTTCTCGCATCCTTATTGTCATGTCCCGTCCATCTCCAAAGGCACGATTCCTTTGGCGAGTGGGCTCGACTCCATCTGGTTGATACTAGGTATCTATCGGTGGTATCGCACATTGAGTCCGCATATCGACATCAAGGTCGATTCAGCTGGTGAGTAGACACTTCATAGTCGCAAAGCTGTTTACTAACCCACGTCAAGTATTTGATCAAAGAAGTGGCCTCCTTTACGTGTCGCTTCGCCAAACATTTGCAGTGTGGTTCATCCCACTGTACAAAGCGCCCGTTCGACTCGTTTCTGTGCTTCAACTCACCCAGCTCACACCCGAGTCGGAAGAATTCTCCTCAAGGGAATCACTTTCAGACGACGATTGTGACGGCAATCCCGAAAATGCGAAACCTCCTCAGCAAAAGCCCAAGTACTACATCGCCAGCCAGGAAGATCTGTATCCCGTCAACGATTGCTTGCAGTTCCTCCTCCCGGGTCTAGGCCCGTTCATCTGGACTCTGTGGCAACTCTATAGCACGTGGCTGTGCGTAGTGGGATCGCTGCTATTTTTACCGCTGTACTATTTGCTCAACGGCAGTCCGTCAAAGTCGAGGAAGAAGGTCAATTTTGCATAAAGATTGTTGGATAGGCGCTTGGGCGACGGATCACGAATAACGACGAGGACCGCTTGGACACAGAATTGCTTCATGTATGATTAAGAAACGGCGTGGCTTTGAGCGGGCGTTTACCTCATGGGCTTAGGTAGATTTTGAACTGGGACACAGACGATTTGGAAAGATCAAGTGCTGATTTCATCTGAGCGCATCGTTCGAGCGCAATCGCCGCTTCGTGAATACGGGGAGATGAACGCCCTCATTTCAACCCCAGCGGTGGCGTTCTGGTTGTTGGAGAGACCGACCTTCTCATACCATCGAGGACGCCTTTCCAGCCTCGAGATTTTGGTAGCGGAGAATGGCTTCTGCAGCCTTTCGGAGTACAAGGCCGCGGCTAAGCTGAAACGTCCTGCCCCGGAGTCTAAGATGCCCCGAATAATCCAACCAGAATAAAGAAGCTTTTCACCTTCTAAAAGGCGCATTAACCCTTGTATTCCAACGAACCGTTCCGTAGCATCGCCCGTGTCGATCATGCTTGTCTCTCATTACCCCGCGATGTCTCCAAGAAGCCGATTTGTGCAAAAACTTGGGGTGCGAACCTCATCAGCTCAGATATAGCCAAGCTATTCGGGCACCATAGCCCCGAGAACCGAGTTGAGGTCAAGTATAAAGCTCAATATGGCAGTTGAATTGAACAGAGGGCTGGGTAGCGCAAATTCAATATGAAGTTCACTTCTTTGTTGGTGGTTGGTCTTGGCGTCGTTGCCGAGGCCAAGAAAAAAACATGTGTTGTGCAGGCTGGGGGCACAAACTCTACCGACGACGCGCCTGCGATTATTGAGGCATTTGACAAGTGCGGCAAAGGTGGAAAGGTTGTTTTCCAACCTACGACTTATCACGTCAATTCAGTCTTGAACATTACGGGTCTTGAGGATGTCCACATTGATCTCAAGGGAACTCTTCTGGTACGTTGTGATGCGGAAGCATTAGTTCCTGAATAGTTGCTGAGTCTTCACAGTGGAGCACCGATATCCAGTACTGGCTCGAGAACTCGCTCGATGTCGGCTACCAGAACCAATCCACGGCCTTTATCCTTGGGGGCAACAATATTGTTATTGATGGTCATGGGACAGGTACCCTGGATGGGAACGGCGATTATTGGTATCAGTGGATTCGGCAGCAGCCGAATACTTCCAACTACCCGGGACGACCACATGCTCTCACCCTGAACGGGCTGACCAACTCGATTGTTCGTGGCCTTACGTTCCTCAGAAGCCAGATGTGGTGCGTTGCCCTTTTCCGTCTGCTCTTGACTATGAACTAAAGGTTTGAAGGACCATGTCCATTATCTACTCGCACCACGTCAGCTTATCCAATATCCTAGTGAACAACACTGGCAACTTTGCTCAAAGCTGTAAGTTGGACATACACATTGCCAAGACCCTTGCTAACCCTTGCACAGCTAACACAGACGGCGCCGACACTATACGCTCGTCGCACATCAAGTTTGACAACTGGACTGTATATAGTGGCGACGACAGCATCTCCCTCAAGGCCAACAGCACTGATGTGAGCATCACTAACTCACGCTTCTACAACGGCCTGGGTATTGCCCTTGGCAGCATCGGACAGTACAATGACCAGTTCGAGACGATTGAGCGCCTGCATGTCGATAACTGCCACTTTGACAACACGCTGCATGCTGTCTATTTCAAGACATGGACCGATGACCAGAATGGCTACCCGCCCAATGGTGGTGGTGGCGGTCTTGGCTGTAAGTACCCCGGATGATGTGCAAGATGTTTGTACTAATTAAATTTTGTAGTCGCCTCGGACATGAGCTTCAACGACCTAACATCAGTCGGGATGCGCGGCGCAGCTGTAGCCATATCCCAGTGCACACGCTTCCGCGGCGCCCCAGGAGACGGAAACTGCACAAACTCACAATTTCAAATCCGCGACATCTCTGTCAAGGGCCTCAAAGGAACGACAAAGTCGCGACGAGTGGCCAGTTTCCAGTGCAGCGCCGTGGCGCCGTGCACAAATATTGGCCTATTCGACGTCGATCTGCGTTTTGACAACGGCACTACAGCCCCCGATTACCTCTGCGGCAACGTTGAGAGAGAAAGGGGCTTCGAGTGCACTGGTGAGCCTTGCACCGGTGGAAGCTCTACGGGGGAGTGTGGAAGCTGAGGATTTGGGATATCCCTCGGGTTTAAGAATATGCGCACCAGTCCCGCGTTGTGCCGGGTTGCGCCCCGGAAGTGCTCCGTACCTACCTAGTTAAAAAGACCTGTGTCATTTGAGGTGTTTTCCTACAGCAATCATGGCGAGACGTAAACGTGGGGCAGAGTCAGATCGTCTGGAGAAGGAGGAAGCTGGGGGGAGCCCGAGATGCATGACATTGTGCCTCGAATCACTTTGTCTCGTGTCTTGCGGCTCCCGGTAGCGGGCACGGTAGCGGGCACGGTAGCTGCCGGCGTTGCCGAGCCGGGGCTCCACCCGGCAGCCGTCCAGTCATGAACCGCTGACGAGACGTTGACACAAGTTTGTCCTAGATTCTAGATGGCAATTGCTAGAGAAAATCTCTTTAATATCTGACTCTGTGTGTGCTCCCCGAGAAACCATAATGAATCGAATTAAGGGTAAATCAGTTGAAAACTGCTATTTCTCACAGCAAAGTCTTCCTCCACGCCGATCAACACCACGACTCGACAAGCACTGCGAGTCACGATGCAATGCACTCCAGATACCTTCCTCTTTCAACTGCAAGCTTAATACCCCAGGGACCCAATGCCTCCTTCTCCATTACGAATGGCATTGACTGGGATTTGCCTCAAAACCCGCCTCGCCTACCTCCGGCTTTCAGCACCTCCCTAATCGAATTGTAAGGGGCCTTTTTCGCGGGGCCGACAGCCCATCGTGTTTTGCGCCCTTGTCTTATGACTCGGGTTGCCTCCGCTTTAACCCAGGCACATTATGTAAAATGGACCGACTTTTGAGTAACGGAATCCACAAAAACACCATCACTTCTTTTTTTAAGATGGACTCTCCAGGATCTTTTGCTAAAACTCTGATCTCGCCTGACTGGAAGCTTGGACGATCTTGTCAGTGCGCGACGAATTTTTGTCTCGTGTGTTGCAAAGATTCAGTGAAAACTTCAATTCTTTAAGAAACCTTTGCATTGGTGATGAGTTCATGATGCTTCATAGACCCGCTGGTTCATTCGCTTACTCTCGGATCCATAATTCGAACCAACGACGACCTTGGAAAAGAGCCGCCTTCTTCTAGAATCGCCTTGGAAGCGGCAAGGAGGGAGGGTCGGTTCCACACCCGGGATCCTCAATTCATGGATCGTGGACTGGCCCTTGCAATACAGCAACACTAGACGATAGAGACGGGGTTTTCGTATGACTGGCCATCCATCGAATGACTGACAGAGTTTTTGCCTCTGCGACGTCGGTCCATCGGGGAGTCACCTCGCGTCCTACAAAACTTCCCCAGTCCCACCTCACTCTCCTCCTCCTTCACTTACACCACACAAGCCCTTCACCTTCCCCTTCCTGAACTACCGAGTTCTGGCCCTTATACCCGTCTGTGTGACAATGGGAGACTAATTACAACACAATGATCCCCACGACAACTCCTCCCCCTGCGGCCTCGGCCGACATGCAAATCTCCAAGGACAAGCCCGCGGCTCACCCCTCTGACGCCATGTTCACGGCTCCCGACGACTCGACCAGCGAAAAGATGGTCGGCGAAGTAACCGAGTTCGAGAAGCGCAAGATCCTCGACGGAAAGGCAAAGTTCAGCCGTCTCGGCTGGAAGCGCTTGACCATTGTGCTCATCGTCCAGGCCATCGCCCTCGGCTCCTTGTCCATCCCCGCCGCTTTTGCGACGCTGGGCATGGTGGCCGGCGTCATCTGCTCCATTGGCATCGGCCTCATCGCTATTTACACGTCCTACATTGTCGGCCAGGTCAAGGTCACTTATCCGCATGTGGAGCACTACCCAGCCGCAGGAGGACTCATGTTTGGCCGCTGGGGGGCTGAAGCCTTTGGTGCAATGGTCACTATCCAGCTCATCCTCCTCACGGCCTCTCATTGCTTGACGGGGACCATTGCTTTCTCAAACATCACTGAGAGCGGCATCTGCAGCCTCATCTGGGGCGTCATCTCTGCCGTTATCCTGCTGCTCCTCGCCGTGCCCCCTAGCTTCGCCGAGGTGGCTATCCTGGGGTATATCGACTTTGCGTCCATCATTGCTGCCATTGGAGTCACCATCGTTGCTACAGGCCTCAAATTCACTGCTTCGTCTGAGCCGTCCAACTGGTCTGCCTGGCCTAAGGAGGACGTCACCTTTGCACAGGCGTTCATCGCCGTCTGCAACATCTTCTTTGCGTACAGCTTCTCCATCTCGCAGTTCAGCTTCATGGACGAGATGCATACGCCGACCGATTACATGAAGGCCATCTGGACGCTGGGAGGTATCGAGATCTTCATCTATACCTTCACTGGTGCCCTCATCTACTCGTTTGTGGGTATTGACGTAAAGTCCCCTGCCCTCCTGTCTGCCGGACACACCGTCAGCAAAGTCGCCTTCGGTGTTGCCTTACCCGTCATCTTCATTAGCGGCTCGATCAACACAACCGTCGCTGCGCGCTACATCCACGGTCGGATCTACCAGAACAGCATCACCAAGTATGTCAATACTACCAAAGGTTGGCTTACTTGGCTGGTCCTCATCTCGATCGTAACTTGGATCGGATTCGTCATTGCCGAGGCCATCCCCTTCTTCAGCGACCTGGTTGCTATTACGTCCAGCCTGCTTAACTCGGGCTTCACGCTGTACTGGCCAGCGCTGATGTGGTTCATGTTGCTGCGAAAGGGCAAATGGAACAGCAAGGAAAATATCTTCTGGAGTCTCCTCAATGGCCTCATCTTTTTCCTCGGCATTGTTGTCCTTGTCTGCGGAACTTATGCCGCTGTTGTTGACATTGTAAGTGGAACTTGTATGTACTGGATGATAGACTTGCTAACTTGCCGGCTTAGATGGACCAGTATAAAAAGGGAACCGTCAAGGGAGTGTTCACTTGTTCTCCTATTGGCTAAGCGTTGCCTTCTTGAGAACATTCGAACGCGACGTATGCTATCCAGCGCCGGGGCCGCGAACGTCGAATCTTTGACTGTGGCTCTCCAAGTCTCAGTCAACTTCCACCGAGGGGATATTTCCGTGTCAGACAAGTCTCCATAACCCTTAATACATCACACAAAACCACCGTAGGGGCCCTTTTTAAACGTAGGCGTGATATGTAATGGCTGGCATCTATCTCTAGCTACCTAGCCTTATGCCGAAGCTAGATGCTGTGAAAGCACGGATATGCGATGAATCATCTCGCGTGTAGACAAGGAGTGTATTGGCTTAATATCGCTCCTCCTCCGTAAAGTTCTTGGGCTCGAAAGGAAGAACAGATGCAATGGCGGCAATGACTCCATACAGCCCAACAAGCACCCAGATCGGCACAGACGTGCTCAGATCTCCAAAGGTCGCAATGAAGGGTGCTGACAGTGAAGCAATCCGCCCAGCAGCTAGTGCCAGACCACACCCTGTGCCACGGTATGCTGTCGGCATAACTTCCGGCGTGTACCTAGACATGTTTGTTAGACTTGTAATTGAATGAGCCATGGATGGACTTACGCATATAGAATGGCGTAGAATGCATTTTGCCAGAAACTGATCATGCTGGAGAAGGCAATGTTGCTCCCCTCCGTCCTGACAGTTGTGAAGCCCCCACAAAAGGCGGCTGCACATAAGGCTGTCAACGCCATAGAACGTCGTCTGCCTAGAAGAGGTACGTTGACAAGAAATGTTGCCAGAACAGGGCCAAATATTCCAACTGTTGAAGAGATGGAGTAGTCGCGGTATGTTTGGAACGTGCTGCCACTACCTAGGTCCGCGCCTCTGTTCTGGAGATAGACGGGAAGATAAAGAGTGTAGACTGGATACCTATAAAGAGTCAGAGCATGTTTGTCAAGAGAAGCCAACGAACTTACGCTACGCCGATACATGCCCAGAGCACCATGACTCCTGAAGTTGACAGGGCCTGCATCTTGGTCGCAAAGAGGCCCTTCATTCCAACGACATAACTTCTCAGCTGTTCTCTCTTTGTAGCTCCATCTTCCAAGTGAGCCACGGGATGAAAGTCCGACGCCGTGATATTCAAGTCCGTTTTATTCTCCCTCGCCATGACACTAAGCGCAGCAATCGCCTCGTCAAACTTTCCTTGAGTTACGAGCCATTTGGGTGACTCTTCCATCTTCATGCAAAAGATGCGCAGAGAGGCGAGGATGAAAGCAATACCGCCAACCAAGATGTACTGGTATCGCCAACCCATGTTGTCCGAGTTCTTGCATGTCGTGTAGTCGGCGTCTTGAGGGCACGAGAAGTTGGCGATCAGGGGCCAGGCTGGGGTTGGCAATTATCAGCTTGAGATATGACTGAGGCGTGGTGTAAAAAACATACCCAGAAGTCCACCAAGGGCACTTCCAACACCCCACCACAGCGGAAGAGCTGTGAGCATGTAGTCCTTGGCTTTGGGCAATGACTCGACAAACACGGTAAGATCGATCGCGACTGGATATCTTCAGCTACATGTCAGCCAAGGGTGGAGTCGAAACTTACAGTTTCCTCCGGCACCAACTCCTTGAAGACCGATAAAGACGCAAAGAGCAGCAAAGTTGGGAGATGCAGCACAGACAAGAGTAAAGATAGTAACAAACATCAGAGATGTCTGCCAAACCAGCCGGCGTCCAATAATATCAACGCCAAAACCACAGACCACAGCTCCTACGAGAGAACCTGCGTATAGAGCGGCAATGATCATAGGTGGGTATTTGATATGCCATTGCTTCTGGACCTGAGGTAGAACCAGACCAGCTGCGACTGGGAGCATCTGAATAAACATAAGTAGTTGCAAAATCATACTGAGGATTACTACCAACCTGATCAAGAAGGAAACCAAAGCCACATGTGCAAAAGAGTTTCCATTGATATTTGCCAAAGCCGATTTGCTCTATTGTGTGGTTGACCAGAGAAATGTTGCTATCTCGAGCAACTGCATCATCCAGAATGACACCTTCTTTCTTTGAAGTAGTGGTTTGAGCAGGCTCAAGTTTGTAGTCCTTGTCGTCCATGGCCACGGTGGTGGGAGGTGAAGACCTAATAAAAGATGGATAGAGAGGCAACTTGAAGAGATGGCTGTGTTCCCAGGAGATTCTGTTTCCAAACGGCCAGGTACGAGACTTATATATCTCTGTGTCATTTCAAGACTACCAATCCTCTCATCTCAATGGACATTGTGCTGGCGGGGGTTGACCCATACGTACCCCAGAAACTACAAGCACGGCCCTTTACTTCACGATCGAGACCCTGTTGGAGGTATCCGGAGAATTACATGGCCCTGCGCTAGTCACAAGAACTCCGGTCACATGCTGAACAGGAGTTGCCGTGGTTGGACGATAGTCCCAGAACATGACAATCTCCAGACTGGGGACAGATAACCGGCTTGCGGGGTACAGATAGGGTTCCCCGGATACGCCACTGCTGTATCACACCTCGATCTCAAGTGTGGGCACGGAGATTTGGTTATCAAAGGTTTCCAGGGGAGCCGAGAAGCCGCATAGTCCCTTGCCGTATCAGAGATAGCTTATTGAGTTGATGTTGAGGCCATTGATATCGCAGGTTGCCGAGGTAGATCATCAGGACAAGGCAAGCTGATTTGAAAGTCCTGCAGTTGGGATCCCAGACGTTCCTTTTTGGGCTACGATATCCGGATCTGCTCGTCTCTCTAGTCGACATTGAAGCCTTAGAGATGACATTGCAACCCGAGACTTGAATATTCCAGCACTAATTTAGAGCAATACTTTGGGTGTTGGTCAATGCTGACTCCTGATGGTCTGCCTGTGACCTTTCAGTAATTGTTCTTCAATAGGAGCAGATGCTCTAGCGTGTTTAATGGATGGGTTCTATAATATTCTTTTGGTTTTCCAGATGAAAATGCATGGCTAAAAGTATGCATCGAATAGAAATATGCTGGCCGTATGCTAAACCTATCCACACGTCTCCTCTATAGCTTAGCCTGCTCAGCCCTCGTCAACTTCCGGAGAGGAGGACCGCCACGGCTGCCATCACCCTGCTTCACAATCTCCTTATTACCGTCAGGTGCTCTAAGTCTCCATTTATGTCGAAGGGCTTCAGGGGCCTTGTTTTCAAAACAGTCGGCAACGTACCGGCCGAGGACAGGTAAAAACTTGAACGCGCTGTGAACTACTGTCAGCAAAATAACGCAATAGAGGTATTCGGGGTTTACTTACTGTCCAGCGCCGCCGGTAGCCAGGAACAACCCCTCGCGAACGGGATGATGGTCTATGATGAAATCACCCTCTGGAGTGTCAGAGTACCAACAGAGCCGGCGCCTGATCCATTCGCGATTGACAAATTCAGGAACAAGCTGTTGGAGACCTTCACGAAGAGCTTGTTCAGCATCTTCAGGAAGATACGAAGAAGCGGCATTGTTACCGTCCCGTTTCGGAGACGATACAGATCGAGCTTGACCCAAAGGGTCCTTGACTTCCACATCTGTCGCCCAGCCATAGCCGTGGCGAGCGATCTTGAGGATATTTGTCTTGGGAGTTGGCGGAAAGATGAAGACGCCGGTGCTGAGATTAATGATGACGGGCATCTTGGCCACTCTGGCTGATTCTTCTGGTGTCAGGCGGATGAAGCCGACAGGTTGACCAGAGGCAGAGGTGGCATGGCTTATTGGGAGTAGGCGGTTTGACCAAGCACCTGTTGCCAGTATGACTTGTGAAGCTGGAATAGCGTCCCCTTGAGCAACATTGACACCAGTAACTCGGGTTCCGCTATACCGTAGAGATGTAACACGACCTCTCGCGCCCGTAATAAACGCAACTCCAGCAAGACTGCACTCATTGGCAAGTTGGCGTATACTCGACTCAGCATCTGCCCATCCACCCGTCTTGTTGTGGTACGCTTTCATACCATCCAGCTGCGCCTGAATCTCAGGGAACTGCTTGCGAATATCATGTGCGTTTTCGTATTCTTCAAGTGTATCGCCAAGAGATTTGTTGGCGTCCTTGCTCTTTTCCACGTACGAATTTCCCGATGCATTGGCGAGCATGACGAATCCCGACTCGTGGTAATGGTCTGGGTAATCTCGGACCCAGCCCTGATGCGCCTCGCGAGCCATCTTTCCGTACAGCGGATCGGCATATTCGACCCGAATAACGCGCGAGATGTCAACACTGCTGCCGTCGATGACGGGTGGAAGATAGCGGTCGATTACGGTGACGTTTTGGTAGCCGCGCTTCTTGAGCTCTAGGGCTGTTGAGAGGCCAAAGACGCCTGCGCCTACGATGACGATGGGCTCATCTTTCGACACGGGGTTTCGGGACGTCATGGTTCAAGGATCAACCAAGAAATAATTCCGCAAAACGAGAGATACAACTCAATTGAGAGTGATCGACTAGAAATCAAGTCGCCGAACATGATTGAAGACGCAGGACAAGTATTCATCGAAGCCGGCCATCGGAAAACTGTCATAAAACTCCGTCCTTCGAGCCATTGACCAATCGTGTTTCACCGTCTTGAAAAGGCGGGCACGGATATTTACCACACAGCTCTCCGTGCCCAGTCCCTCCGATAACCACACGACATTCCGTCCGGCATCGGTTATCAAATCGGCTCACGATATGCTCAATCAAGATGGAAACTCGAGGAATCCTTGACCGTTGCGATAACGGCTAACCGATGGCCCCAGACTGACTTTACATCACGTGGTTCATACATCAGAGGGCGTCCCCCGAGTATAACTTAAAGTGGGCACGGAGATCTCTTCCCCCGTCTTTCACTCCTCCTCTGTCAAATTTCCCCGGAACGTAAACCCCACTATGAGCGCCGAGCTGAGTGTCCGTCGGGCCTGTGAGAGTTGCCGGTGAGTGAGCCCATGGCTGTACGTTGGACAAGGGTCGCTCCCCAAAATGATCCAGTTACTCATCATTACACAGACGGAAGAAGACGAAATGTACTGGAGAAAGACCGGTTTGCTCTTTTTGTGAGCGATTGGAGCAGCCGTGTGAATATCTTCCGCGGCATCGGGAGACTGTTAAGCGAAGGAGAAGGACAGTCTCTAGAAAGTATGTGTGTGACTCACAGCGTGGAAGACGCATTGTTCTAATGAATGAATAGCACGGCGGGTTCTACGGATCGAGTTCGTAACTTGGAGGCCCAAGTCGGAGAGATATATGATATCCTCCGGTGAGTACATATGGCTATGTCAGGCTCTCAAACTAACCACTCGAAGAAGCTCTCAAAGTCATTCAGGCAATGGCTCGTCTCTAACACCAGAGTCGCTCCTCGAGCAATCACACACAAGGCAAAGCGTAGTAAATACGCCGCCGAGGCCCATGATTAGACCTAGTATCCCAAGTCAGGATGAACCGCTTTGGTAAGCCTCACCATCGCCACTCCAGCGGTATGTCTAACAGCGATTCATACCTAGGCCTTCCGGCACCCACGGCACATTGCCATCTCTAGACTTGATTGACCGCGCCGTCGAAGCTTACCGAAGACGGCTCTACTTTCAACCACTCCCACTGTTCAGCTTAGAAGGTTTGAGAGACCGGGTTGAGGGGTTCCCATCCTTCCTCCAATGGATCTTTCTCGCCCTTGCGTTGTCAAACTTTCGATATGACTCTGAGAGCGCGAGGGAAGCTGACCTGGTGCACTCTCATGCGAGATCCGCCCGCGACACGGTGTTAGAGCTGGCGATGAGAGGAACTGCCAAGCTAGAGATCTCCCAGGCCTTGTGTCTACTCGCGTTAGGCGACATCTTGGGTAATCTTTCCGTCTTTTGAGGTTGTAACAAATGACTAACTGTAACAGAAGGCAGACCAGCTCTAGCGTTAATGGCCATAGGAGCAGCGAGCAGGCTGGAACTCGTACGTGGCATGAGCTTCTCAGCATCCCCCCAGCTCACCCAACAAGGCGACGCCAGTTTGAGGTGCTACTGGAGCGTCTTTATACTAGAAAAAGCCTTTGCGCCTCGATTCACTCTACTATCTCAGAGTCTCGCTCCCCCAGAATACCCCTACAGCTCGCGCGAGCCCTCACCCCCGTCATGTCAACGGGACCAAGAATTCGCGCCTGACCTGGCTGACATGCGCGACGATGCTGAGAAGGACAGCGGCATCACGGCACATGCTCTACGTGGATTATCGTTCTGGGGCGATGTCATTTCATATCTCCATGCTATCCGGATGGGCAAAGCTGACAGCCCGTACGAAACCAACTCGACCTTCTACCAGCTGACCAATAAGTTGTACGACCTGGAAGCACGGCTTGGTCATGTCCACTTTGTGCGAAACGTAGGTTTCTCAGAGCGGACACTAGAGGAGTTGGAAAGGCACCGGGAGTACTGGACTCCGTGGCTTCTATTCCAGATCACAGCGCACGCAACCCAAGGCCTGCTCAACCATCCCTTCATCCACCTTGTCACCCTCCGCCAAGCAAATCGTCCATCCCAGCCTCGCCTCTTTCTCCAGCAGACTGTTGATCAGGCCATGTTTCACTCTGGCTGGGTCGCTCGATTAGCCCAGACGTGTCTGGACGTTGGGTTCGTGAGCTACGATCCGTTGATTGCCGACATGGTTGCCGCATCGGCTACTATCCCCTGGCTATTTCAGTATGCAAGGGACAGCAAGATATCAGAAGCCTCGAGAGAGAATTTTCGCAAATGCACAGACTTTTTAGCTTCCATGCCCGATCCCTCTCCGCGGAGTGCACAAAAGGTACTTCTACAACTTCCACATGAACAACATCTTCTAATCACTCCCTGCAGCTAGAACTTCTTCACCAATTACAAACAATGTCAAGCCAAGTAAACGAAAACAACATGATCAGCTTCCAGCCCTCCAAGGTATGGCAGCTCATCGACTCAGACATCATGGACACGGTGGCACCGCAGCCCATGACCGACGACACGCCCGGCGGCCAGTCGCACACTTCCAACACGACCGTGAGCGTACAGACGACGTTTGTGCACCCGGTTGTGGATAGGCAGTCGGACAATGGCAGAGGATCTGTTCCCAGTGCGGAAGGGCTGTATGAGGACCTTGAGCAGTTTTCTCTGGATAGCATCTTTTCTCAGCCGCTTTTCATTGATCATGCTTGGTTGCATGTCTGAGCTGGTACTGTCGACCAAAAATTGTGTAAATAATGATTATGAATTATCCGTCATTCTACTTTCTCCGACCTTGGCAATACTTTACCCAAACAGAGTATTTCTCACTTACTACGCCCATCGCTGTACAAACTCATCCTTCTTGACACTCTTCGCCATAGCCTTGTTCGCGACAACGCCCTCCAACTTCTCCTTCACCTTGTCCACCTCTTGACTCAACACATGAATCGACCCCTCAATCTCTGGGTCCACCAACTTGACCTCCCCAAATGGACTCTCTGCCAACACGCTATCACGCAGGAGCTGGATAGCCAACCGCGCGTCATCAAGCCGTGCCGTAGTACTAGCCTCGAAGCTATCCTGGGCGTTGCGCACAACATCTGTTGTCTTGCCGGAGCGTTCGGTGACAACCTGCGCCAGAGTCGAGGCTTGTTCCTGGATGGATGCGTCTTCGGCGGGGGGTAGAGTGAGGGCGAGGTTGCGGAGGAGAGCTTCGATGGCGGGCTCGTCCAAGATGCCTGAAGAGCGACGGCGGTTGTTCCGACGTGACCCATAAGTATTTGCGCGGCGTCGGATGGGGGAGGGGTTGCGAATAGGCGAGGCAGGCATGGCTGGTCTGGTGGACTTCTTTTCGGGGGAGAGGGAAGCTGAAACTTCAGCTCTAGCAGTGGCGATGATGGAAGATGTCGCCGCTTGGTGGGATTTGAGAGTTTCAGCACGATCCTCAAGTAGACATATTCTGTCTAGTAAATGGTCAAGGCATTCATTGACCTAATACTGTTAGTAACGATGATCAAACTTCTTGGAGGAAAACGTACATAGGAAACCGCTACTGCTGAACGTTGCAAGCTCTGCCCGCTTTGAGAGTCGGTCGACTTCAAAGCCGGCTCCAGATGCTGCTGCTCAGCAGACATTTGAGCAACAGGTAGGATCTCCGAGTAAAGAGACTCGAGCTCCTCCTCAAGAGCCTTGACATCATCCCCAGTGGCGGGCTTGGTATCACCCGAGCGCTCCGCGGCGAGGATAGCCTCGAGGTAGACCCTGTCGAGTCTTGTGCGAAGTGTCTCAACTGTCGTCTTGATGAGTCTGAGACACCGTTAGTACTCGAGCTCGGGTTGTAAAGTGAGCAACGTACCGCATGCAAATCTCTCGCAGCTTCTCAATGCTCTGTTCTTCCTCCGGATCTTGCTGATCCAGCTCCCAGCCGAGCTTCTGCAAACTGGAGAGAAGCTTGTCGTCAGACTGCAAGGTGGTTTCAACAGTCTGTTTGAGATTGGAGCGCGAATCCTTGCCCATCTGCTCCAGATCCGCAACGCGATACTCGAGACTTTGCGCCTCACCATCAACCTATAAGCAGTTTTAGTCTCATCATCCACGGGTCATTACACGAGTTTCGGACTCACCTCAAAAGCAAGCTTCTTCAAGCCACGCTTAGTCTTGTTCAACCGACTCTCCTCAAGATCCCTCCGCTGGCTCTCCGCCTCACCCCTCTTCTTGACAAGCCTTGCAAGAGCATCCTGCTGCTGCCTCAGCGTCTCAGTCTGCTTCGAAATAGTAGCCGTAGACCGATTAAGCTCCTCAATAGCATTCCTGATGTCATCCTCATTCACAGCCTGCACCTCGCCCAAATCATGAGCATCAGCCAGCGTGTCAACCTGCCCGCTCTTATCCAGGGCAGTATACCTATCAGAGCTGTCAGCTCGCACAGTTCCAAGACAAAGGGCACAAAGCTTACAGTGCCAGCTCATCACCCGTCAGGAGGTGGTCGCTCGCGAGGTGCAGATTCGCCCACTCTACAAACGCCGTGTCGGCTAGGGCGTTGTGCACGTCGTCCTTGGTGGCGGCGACGCCGTACGCGCGGGCGGCCTTGAGCAGCAGGGCCTCTGCGCGGTCCCTGGGGGCGAGATCCATTCTGGGCCTGTGGAATAGCGAGGTGGCGTTTTGGGAGTAACCGTTGGCCAGCTGTTTTGTCGATTTTTTTTGTGCCTCTGTTGCACAGGGAGCCCAACGCTGGAGTCTTTGTCAGGCTGAAGGGGGGGCGGCTGGGCTTGGAGATGCACAAACAAGAGTGCTGAGTGGCTGAGTCGAGTGTAGCCAGAGTGATGTCGTTGATGGTTTGAGATGAGAGTCGGAAGATGAGGATGAGCCGAGTGTCCTGAAGATGAGACTCGGCTTCAGGCGGGTGAGATTGACACGAGATCTAAAGATGGCGGCTCTATCTTTGGTCGTCTTGGCGTTATAAGCCCCGTAGTTGATGATGGCTGTTTGATCGCAAACGCATGAGATGAGGCTCATGCCCAAACAAAACAAACAATCAGACTCCAAAGATGGAGGTTCGGCCCAAGATCCGAGACACCGGGCTAGGGCGGTCAGTGCCCCCCCTGCGCGGCACTTTTCAGCGGCTCACAGCGCCAAAAAAATGTTCCCCACCATCGGTAACACCTCCAACGCATCTCGCATGAGGGAGACCAGGATGGCTTCAATTCATGAGTGTCCGATCATTGGAAGTACCTTGTATCAAGATGTTCAGCAGCTGCACGTCCAATTTGTTTCATTTATTCCTGTAAAGACCCGTTTACAGTTTTGTCAGGAGAGACATTATGTGCATCAAGCTGAGGCCAGCAGTTGTCAACAAGCCTCATCACTTGCATTGCATTCAGCTCATTAGTTTCAATGATTCCCAACCATTCATACAACCAAGCTCTAATAACTCAATCCAGTGACAAAGGTCATAATTCGCTGCCAACTCGCTCCTCACGTCTCCGTTTGCAAGTCGTCCCACGTCCCCCGACATGCCCCCCAATGCCGTGACCCAGGGGCCTCTCAATCCATCCCAAAGCAAAAACCCACCAAGTCCATTTTAACTCACAATCTCGTGCTCTTCTCCACGGGGAATATTTCTCCCCCTGTCGTGTCTCGAGTCTCAAAGCTGCTATTTCTGTCTTGTTTGTCCCCTCGTAATGACGTCCCTGTTAAACACCAAGATCAAAAATCTCGTACACGTCCATGAGGAAGCCTTCAAACGAGCACCTTGGATGGAGATGGGGCGTCGACACGGGTAGCTTGCCGCTCCCGTCGTTCCGTGGCTTGACCCCTGGCAAACAAGATCAAACGGATGCCATCTTGGCCAATCTCTGTAGAACAAGCATGCATGTAGTGCCCAGGGCTTGAGATGACGGCACTAGTCTGATCGAGATAGTTGCTTTTGTCCAAACGTTCGGGTTCCTACAGCACCATCAACCAAAAAGGGCCATCTGATCTGTAAACCATGCATCCCTTCTCCTGTGTAATTCCAATAATGGCACCATTGACCATGAATTTCCTTTTCCTCCAACTGCAGGTCTGGCGTGAAAAGGTCCGCCACCGCCCGCATCACTGCCAGCTCCTGAGGTGAACCAAAACACCTTTAAAAACATTCACCCACCCTTCCGCAACTCTGCCATGTGTAACGGACCCCCGGGGACAAAGCCCATCATCATACACGACATCTGTGTTGGCTTCTCCTCCCCGCTAGCCCTGTCGCCCGTTGCACAATGGCCTCCTTCGCAGACAACGTTTTAGAAATCCTCCGCCGGCTGGACCGTTGTCTCAGACGCTCAAATGGAGCCCTCTCCTCGCGCACGCAGCCATGGCTCTCCTCGGTCAAGACGCTGTTTCATTCCACCCGAGACATGGCCGCCCTCTCAGATGTGTGGAGGAGGCGCCTCATCGCCGTCTCGACGAGCGTCCTCGAATTTGGCTGGGTCGTTGTCATTTACCTCGCGAGCGAGCTCACCATTTGGGGCTTGAGCAGGGCCTTGGCTCCTGTGCGCCTAGAGTTCTTTTCCTCCATCTTTGGCATGGTTTTGACGTTTTGCGTGATGACAGCCGCATATCTCTGGTCTGCGGACGTTGACGATATATACCAAAGACACATTAAATCCAAGGTACGAAATGGTATCGGTCGCCAGATCTTGTTGCTGAACAATACTGCAGATAGACTTCATAAACATCCATCTTGGCTTGGGCTTCCCCATCCCCTTGGTGATGCTCAACCAGGGCGACATCCTCGGAGGCCACGACATTGCTTGCATCATTGGAAACTTCGGTATGTTCCAAGTCCCGTTCGATCTCGACCGTTTAGCTGATGTCGTACCAGTCGTGACGAATATTGTTTCCTGGATCACCGTCTTTGCTGCAGCCCTTCTTGTCATGGCCGCGACCGCCAGAATGACATCTCAAATCCCCGACGACTTTTGCCTTGATCCTCCACCCACGGTAACCCCACCAAGAGTCGAAATCAGCTGGCTTTCCGACTCGACTCTGGATCAGATCCCACAACCTGCTGCCCGTCATCTTGAAAAGGCCACGAGACGTTCGGCGCTGGGACAGGGCAGGGATCACTCGGTGATGGCCAGTCGGGGTTCATCACTTCACGACGAGCCACTTGACAGCTCAAAAATTTGGCGCTTTTGGTCCTCAAACTTCCCCTTGCTCGCCTCATTCCTCGGCATTTTCCTCATCGGAGCCCCAGTGGCTGCGGCTACCAACGAAGACCGTATCCTCGATGGTTGTGTCCTATGGTTCGTCTGGGCCCTTACCCTGCGACTCCAACGTCAGTTCAACCAGTCACAGCGCTGTGAAGAAACCCCAAAGTTGAAGAACGCTCTCGTCACTCTCATGAACCCTGTGTTGTTTACCACCCTTCTCATGACGGCATACACGCGTGGCAAGGCCGGCGCATACGGCGTTGGGAGTCTGCCTCGCGTATTGAGCGACTTCAGCAGCGGCACGCCCCTCTACGCTCTCTGGACATCCATTGCGACGAATACATCTCTTCCTCAGGGTCAGTCTGCGTGGTTCGGTGCCGGAGACGCTGCCCTTTCCATTCTCGAGTGCGGTATTCTCATCTGGGGTTTCAAGCTGTACGAATGCCAACGCCAACTCTTCAGCGTAGCTGGCCTCTTTACTGTTCTGGTAGCGACATTAGCTGCTGCCGGAAACGTCTTCCTGTCTGTTCTCTCAGGGAGGGCGCTCGGCCTGGAAGCCCCCGAGGCCTTGGCGTTTGCGGCACGGAGCACGACACTTGCCCTGGCCAAACCAGCCATGACTGCACTAGGCGGCAATCCAGGCGTGAATGCCGCCCTTGTCGTAAGCAACGGAATCTTAGGACAACTATGTTATCCGTTCGCGCTGGATAAGCTGGACGTCAAAAGAGGAGACGACAAGAGTTCCTATCGAGAGAACGGGAGCCTCCCTGCCTCTGGGAGCAACTCCTGCCTAAGTCTCAAGTCGATCTTAAAGACAACTCAACAAGAATTGGCCAGCGGCGATGACCCCATTACAATTGCAGCAGGCATCACTGTTGGCATCAACGGAGCAGCCATGGGTGTGTCTTACCTGTACGAGACTAGAAGTCGTGCAGCACCCTATGCAGCCCTAGCGATGACTATCTCAGGGGTCATGACTGTGGTTTTCACAACGGTCGGACCTTTCAAAGGCGTCCTGGTGGGTTTGGCGAGCTGACGATAACGACGATAGAGAGACGGACGAGATAGACAGCCTTGGGTGGCTCGGGTCTGTTGTTTAGAGTTGCGTTCTGGTCATAGAGACCGATAGAAGGCGAATATGTATGGAGTACATGGAACGGCATATACGGATGGCATCTGTAGCATTTTCACAACTGGCAGAAATATTGTAATCAAATTAGATCAGACTTACTCCAGCGCCTTGGCGCATTCGTCCGCACATGCGTGTATCACGGGGTTATGTTCTGCGAATTTTTCCGAGGGTGATCTCGAGTCTTGCTCTTCGGACTTTAACGGCACGCTGTGCTTTGTCAATTTACGCGACATGATCATTTATATACTTTTTTAAGATTACTCCAGGCTATGAACAGTCAGTCAGGGTTACGTCTGTGGCATTCAATGACAGCGCATGAACTTACCGCTCAATCAAGTGCAGGCCACTGGCTGTCTCCACAACACGGCTCATCTCGCCGGGCTTCAGGTCGAAGGCAGCATCCTCAAATTCCTTCTGCATGTCTCCCTTGCCAAAGTATCCGAGGTCGCCTCGCTTGCGTGCGGACGAGCAGTCAGACTCGGAGAGGGCAAGCTCGCCAAGAGTGGTGCTGCCGGACTTGATCTTTTGCTCGTGCCCCTGGATGATCTCGAGAGCATCCTCCTTAGACCGAGTGATTTCAGCCTAAAGGGAGAATCTGTCAGCGCGCAAGGTTCTTGACCCAAATTCTTGTTGATGGAGACATACCTCACGCCAGCTGCTGGGACGTCGGCTGTCACGGTGCTTAACTAGAAGATGGGCAGCTCGGATCTTGCCCTCGGGCACGCCAGGGACAGCGCCGGGACGGGCGCCTGCGCTATGATGGGCAGCCATGTAGTGCTTGAGCTTCTCGGTGTCGGTGCCAGATGGGGGCTCCCATCGCGAGACTTTGTCGGTCGAGTTGAAGTAGTAGGGGAGGTTCTTGGAGTTGGAGTGACGGACCTCCCAGCCAGGAGGAAGACCAGTTTCGGACGACTGGGTGGACATTGCGTTAGCTGGCGACTTTCGAAGACTTTTGGGGTATTCCAGTAGCCCTTAGATGATGAAAAACGATCTCGAAACTGTGCTGTTTCGACGTTTTGGTCAAGAGGGACGACTCGTCGAGTCCATGCTTACCATGTTTACAGAGTTTGTTGACTAGGGGATATTAAGCTAGAGCTTGGAGGAAGCTGATGTCACGCGAGCACAATGCAATCGTCGTGATGTTCGTGTTCGTCGTGATAATGATCGTCTTGAGAGTCAAATAAAAAGTTGCAGCTGGAGAGTTGTGCGACAGAAGCAACAAGAGCAAAAGTGCCAAAAGCTAGAGTAGGAGCTGATGGAGCTGGGCTGGGTCCCGGGCGTGTCCTGACTGGAACAATGACGTGCCGCCTGAATTGGGAATGGGCAGGAGCCCCCGCGCGCGGTTGCGCTGCGGCGTTGCCGTGGCGGGCGGGGTTTGACGCGGGGTGTGACAGTTGGTGGGTGAACGGCCAGCAGCGCTCATAGGGGGCCTGGCTGCCTGGGAGGGCACCATGGCAGCCCTCAGCGTCGCAGTGTCTAACAAGCGCCTGGGCCCCCCTCCCCCTGAGCGAACAAGCTTCGGACTGGCTGGGCGTTAGCGAGGCATATCCAGATTGGATGCAGGCGGATCTGGCCCAATGGCAGCAGATGCTTTGCACAAGCTCTGAAGGGTCATGGGATCGCTGCTAGTGCATGTGCATAGCATGCTGGGCCAGGGGATTCATCATCACCACCAGCATGCGGAATTGGGACGAGCCGAAGTCGCGGGATATCCCTCACTTGGGACGTGTTGCTGACCCGCTCTGTCATCTGCAGGTCACAGAAAATAGACAGCGTTGCCTTGGTTGTTGGTTGTTGGTCAAGTGTTGGTGAAGCTAACAACGGGGATAGGCAGGCTACGGAGTTAGATATCTACGGTAGATCTCAAAGAGAATAGCCTGAAAGATCATGGCCTCCATCTAAACGAAGGATGCTTCCAGTCCAGATCCTCCTGCTCTTCAGCTGACATGCCCTGCAGCTTCTCCAGCTCCTCTGGCTCAACCCTCTCCCTCCTCCTATTATCCCGCTTCATCCACAGCAGTGCCAGCGAGGCCACAATCAGAGTCCCTCCCTGCGTGGCCAAATTCAGCCCGTTGCCAATGGGATAATTCGGTCCATCAAACGGCAAAAAGGACCATGTCGAGATTAGGCCCCCAATGTTGCCAAGCATAACGTTCAGCCCGATTGCTGAGGACCGGGCTGTGTCAGACACGACGTTGGCCGAGACCTGGCTGTTGGTAAGAGCACCCAACGAGAAGACAGACGACGCAATCAAAAAGGTCGCACCGTAGCGTGCCGACTGGTTGGTCGTCGTCAGAAAGATGATGTACCCAACGATGCCGAGCGGCGTCGAGAGGATCATGAACAACTGCCGTCGATCCATGCGCCAGCTGATCAACGGCAGCAGCAATGTAACAAACGACCCCACCGCATAAGGCGGCACCGTGTAGAGCTGCTGTTGGATAACGGTGTAATCCGTGTAGATGCTTCTGACAATAGTTGGGAGGAAGAAGCCAAGTCCCTGCACCGTAACATTGCAGAAGAGGAAGATCCAGGACGTGCTGATGGTAACAGGGTTCCAGATACCCAGGATGAGCTTCTTCTTGTCCATCTTATCGAGGACCTTGGTTTGCCCGACTCGCTCAGACCGAACGCGCTCCTCGGAAAGTTGCTTCTCAGCTTCTGTGAGCCAACGTGCCGTCTCAGGACGGTCTGTGAGGGTAAAGAAGCTAATGAATCCGAGACCAACCGTAATTATACCCTCAACTACAAAAATCATGCGCCAGCTGGTGACGCTTCCAACGCGGTCAAGTCGAAGGATGCCCGATGCAAGCAAGGCACCAAACGCTCCGGCCAGTGGTCCAGCGACCAGATATAGACCCAGTCTGAAGGTAAGCTCCGAACGGCGGTACCATCGAGATAGATAGTAGGCGACTCCTGGTAGCATTCCGGCCTCGAATAGTCCGAGGAGGAAGCGCACCCCCATCATCTGCGGGACTGTTTTCACATACCCAGTACCGATGGAACAGGCCCCAAACAGGACAGTAAGCAGCGGGAGGAACCAACCCGGTCCAACCAACTTGCAGACGACATTAGATGGGAGTTCAAAGATGATGTATGAGACGTAGAACATGGACAAGGTGGCATTGTAATCAAAGCCCTTCATGCCGAGATCTACATCCATGCCAGCGATGCGAGCGTTGCCTGTTGGTTCCATTAGCAAGCCATTCAATCCGAGCCACATAGTCTTGAGCCTATACCGATATTGGCACGGTCGATAAAGCAGAAGAGATAAATAAGGCAGATCGTCGGCATGATCATCAAATCTATCTTGGTTCGCAGATGGCGTTCCGCCTTGCGGTCAAAGACGAACTCTGGCGGGACATTTCTAACAGAAGAATCAGTATCGATGGTTTATTCGAGCAAATCAAGCAATCCAGTTCTAACTTTGCGTTTTCAATCTGGCTCATCTGGTCGCTGGCTTCAACCTTGGTCACCGAGTCGGCAGCCATGTTTGGCATCGGTTTGTGTATTACCACTCAGGAGGTAATGTGACTCGATCTGTTTTTGTATCGCTTTAGTTTTCACGAGAGACAAATGTTGGCAAGATAAATATAAACAATTTGTTTGAGGATCTCTCGCGGTTGATGGATGGTTGAGTACCACAACAGGATGATATGGACAGTGATGCGGGCAACCAAGGGGCAATATACACAACATCCGACACCACACTATCGGGTCCTTTGAGATAACCTACCCGTTACCCGATGCCTTTATCTCGAGTAGAATGCGCATCCTCGTACATTCCTCCAACCGTTGAGTTTGCCAAGATCCGGGGTTGATGGTGGAGTGTGGGGAAGAGTCGCTTCGAGTTAAGCTTCTCTACACGCTACGATAAGGACGGATGGGGTTCAAGAGCGGGCCGCGCAATAGGTAACGTTTCTTTAAACTCTGAAAGTGCATCAGATCAGAGTTAGTTGATATGGTAAGCCAAAGCGTCGCATTGTGGTTGAATCACCAACAGTCGACGATAGCTACTGCCAGTCCTCACGAATAAGACAATCCAGCTTGACATTTGAGCAAGTTTGCCTCATTGCTTGGCTGTACAACAAGCGAGCATTCCAAAAAGATACCTAATCCTTTCACATGTACAAGGTATCGCTCATCCTCTTCGGTAACAGAGTTGGCGGATGATGCCCCGGCGGGCGGGTACAGAACCATGTCTTCAACCACATCCCGCACGCCGGATATGGGGTTGTGTTATCGGCAAGCGGGCGACAAATTACATGAGCATCACCTCATAACATACTGCAGCGTATTTCAAGTTGTATTTTCTTTCATTTTCTTGTCCATGGTCCGAAATCTTCATGGTCCCGATGGCAGATGCCCAGGGTAGCGTGCAACGAGCTAATTGGAGGCAGACACATTCTTGCTCATGATAACGAGATGTGTAGAAGCCTGGGTTCTTTCGCAGAAACTTCATTGATAACACAGCATTTGTAACACAAGCAGAAGAGGGGTTAGGCCAAGGAGCTCAAAAAGATAAGGGTCTTGACTTGGCGGCGCAGATAATGCATGTTGTGGTTGGAACGACATTACTTGGGTCATGCTTAAGAAGATATGGATTCTTATCGATGGAAACTAAATAGGTGCGTAGTAGCTTTCTTGTGGATAAGGACGCTTCTGGTTATTTTGCGATTATTCTGGTGAATTCATCAGTCTTGCGTGGTGCTTCAAGTTGTAGCGGGTGGGCATCGATTCACAACCCGCTTAGTATTCCTTAACCACATGTGCAGCTTCCCGGTGAGGTGCCCCTGAAATACTTTCAAATCTGATGGACCTTCCTAAAATCACTCTTCACGCATCCCGTTGCTAAGTAGCTTGTTGACAAGTATGAGTTCACTAGATGAGTGCCACGGCTCGCGTGTGCGCTCGTGCCGCCAAAGATCTACCTCCCGTCCGGGAACTAGTAGATCAGTGCTCAGTCACGCAGGAAGTTTGAACCTCGATACGTAGCAAACGAGGGACATGATCGAATGGGAAAACAAGTAATAGCAAGCATAAGCTAAGAAGAGAATGTCCGACCCGCAGCTACCATGGCACATTAAAAATGCCGAGAGTTGATGACGACTTCATCCTCATCGTCAATACTACGCGAAACGCAGGAACCGTGCAGTAGCTAACGGTATCAGGTTACAGAATACGTATCATCTACACGTGGCCCAGTCCCAGGCCCAGTCGGGTTTGTGGGCGGTCTGTTTCAATGTTGATGGGTGGTCTCGTGAACGTTTCCAAGACTTCATGTGCCGCGCTAAACAGATCACTTGCCTGCATTACCCTGTATTCGGTGCGTGTACAGTCACGGAGGATTCAGTCCGACATGTTCGACATTGTTCTCGCTATTTCTAGAGGCATGGTTATGCAAGGGTAATGCGTGTCTCTGGTGCCGTGCATATGAACTTTGTGCGATTGAATCTTGCGCTGGCGCAAGGTTGCACTGTACCTGAATCGAGGCTTAGTTAACGCAGCTGAATATTCCTATGCGTCAGAGGTCCGGATAGGCCGCCTTGCTCTGAAAGCAGATCGGGCTTGCCCGTATTTTCTCGGGAATCAGCTTACCTGCCCGTCGTGTGTCTGAGGTAACAAGCCATATAGCCAATCACCGTTCATAACTCGGAGTCCTCACCGTGATGTTCTTGGGTGCACGGCGACAGGTCGCCTTACAGAGGACTCGGGGACAGTAACGCCCAGCATCAGGCTTGGGCGCCTTTCGAGTCTTGGGCGTGCCCTGCCAGCTGTCAACAGTCACCGCCTGGGTCTTCAGGCATGAACAGCCGTCGCGTTATCACAGAGTTGACACTTTAGGCGTGAGTCACCAAACAAACAAGACCCCTGTCCATGGACCCATCGTGGCCGTGCCTTGACTGTAATGTTTTTGCCTCGCCACCCAGGACGCGATAGACCGTGAAACAGACAGCAACAGACAGACAGTCAGCAGCAGGGCGTTGACCTGAACACTCATCACTCTTGTCGGGGCCCCACGTGTGACCATCCACACGAGGCCAAAGGGCGGTACACGCTCGAGAGCGGAGGCCTTGCCCTGTTGCAAGTCTCCCCTTACAAAACTCGCCTAGTCCACCACACTTTTCGAGATCCAGTTCTTCTTCCTCTAATTTTCCTTCAACTTTCAAGACTTGAACACAATAAAAAAGTAGAGCTTTGTTTAGCAGAACAAGCTTTGTCTGCTTACCAACAACTCAACTCGGCCCAAGAGCCTGACAAAACAACCCACCAAGAAACACAAACCCCTAACCAGAAAAAGAGTGGGGCCTTCAACCGAGACGCGCCCTCCCGCCATATTTTCAGCACTCTCGCCTCCGCTAAACTTTGGCCTTCTTTTCCCTTCTTCATTCAACACACATCACCTTCGAGCCATAAACGACACTTCGCCTTTGGCCACTTTACGCGCGCATTGAGATATACCAGTATTTCAACTGCCCACCCATTTTTCGCATCAGTGCATCTAACAACGACGCCTGTTTTCGCGACCATTTCATTCCATCCTACGAGTCCTTTCACCCCCATCCCCACCAACGAAATGGCTACTCCCCAGTCCACCACGTCCTACGAAGGCGCCTCCGGCGACAAGAAGCTTGAGCAGATCACCTTCCGCTTCTGCTCCGAGTGCTCCAACATGCTCTACCCTCAGGAGAATACACTTGACTCCAAGCTCCAGTTTACCTGCCGAACCTGCCAGTACTCTGAGGATGCCCAGTCTACCTGCGTCTTCCGCAACGTCCTCAACACCTCGGCCGGCGAGACCGCTGGTGTCACTCAGGATGTTGGCTCTGATCCAACGGTTAGTCATCTCCCGCCTGTCCTCTGCCACGGTTGTGGCGGAGTCATCTACTGCACCACCTGTGGGAAGCCCGACTGCGAGATGGTAGCTACCTTGACCAAGGATGTCAAGGAGTCCAGTCCGGTCATGTGCCAGTTCACCTTGCCCTGGGAGGATCCCTTTGCCGACTACGACGAGGAGATGATGGACGACGGCTCCGAATCCAATCAGACCGACGAAGGCTTCTTTTCCGAAACAAGTGACGAGTTCTGGGACGATGACACCATGACCATCGAGATGTAAACGACCCACAACCCTGGCAACACGATCACCACGACTTATGTACCATTAAACTACGACATGACTGGCACATGATTTCTGTGCCTCTTCCGGGCGGGCTGGCACATGCTCCGGACTTCTGGCGTTAGGAATCCCCACGGCTAGCATTTGATGGCCGGCAGTGATGAGGACCGATTACAAGTTGGAAACAACAGTCGGAGCTCAAGTGTCTCGCGTTTTCTTTGGAACCCGCTTGCCCTAGCTTACAGACTGTTGGCTGACTCTGTTGTGTTTTTGTGCGCTGCAGCTCCCGCGATCCAACAAGACCTGCCCCATGTGCAAGCACGAGGAAGCCGTGTTCTTCCAGTCTCAACAGCGAAGCGCCGAAACTGGCATGGTAAGTCGCCACGGCGTCTACGAGTGGAAAACCAGATCACTAACTCGCCTCAGAAATTGTTCTACGTCTGCTGCGAATGCGGTCACATTTTCGACTAAGCGAGACTTGTATCGATACCCCGAAGACCGACCACGTCGACTTCTAAGCATTGGAAGAGGTGTTCTCGCGTTATTTCTACTACTTATTGCATGGCGTTTAAGAGAGGTTGTGGCTAGATGGATGCCACTGGCGCTGAGGACTTTTATAGTATGAACTTTGTAGATGCCATGTGCATCGTGTGAGGAGGATATGACAAGGAGAGAATAATTAAAATTTGGTCAAGCTGCGTCTTGCAGTCTTGAATAACATGAACTGTCCCCATGTGATATGTACGCACAATAGCAACCCCGTGAAATGATTGAGCTGAAAGGTGTCTTTATTCTCGCATCAACGCCTCGCAAATGCCCGAGTATTCATAATTGTACAGTATCCCACTCGTACATGATTTAACCACATGATCCCCGATGGTCCCCCAGCCCGATCTCTATCTTTTATACAAATCATCCACCTCGTAGCCCTCATAGCTCCATCGCGAGTCTCTTATGCCTGCATAGGGGCCATGGACAGAATCTTGCTCCACTTCTTGCGCTTCAGCTCAGCACCCACAGCGCCGTTGATACGAGAGCCAACGGGGTCGCCAGACTTATTGAGCAGCACACAGGCGTTGTCGTCAAACTTGACAACGGATCCGTCACGTCGCTGGGTGGGGTATCGGGTTCGGACGACGACAGCGTGGCGGATGTCACCACGCTTGACCTTCTGGGCGGCCGAGATGCCAGCCATACCACCGGAGGAGGAGCCACGCTGCTCCTGGACAACAACGACGATACGGTCACCTGAGTAGCAAGTTAGTCAATGAACATGGAAACGCTTAAGAATAAGCTAGTTGGATAACTGTGACTCGTAGATCGCGGAGGGGCTGTCGTACCGATTCGGGCGTGTCGCTTCTGACCAACAACGAGGGCGCACTCAACGAGGGCAGCGCCCGAGTTGTCGATGCAGTTGAGCATCGTCTACCAGAGTCAGTCCATGTACCACAAGTCCACATACAGAGCAGTCATACCTTTAATTGAATCATTTTGGCAGTCTTCCTCGCGCAATCGAGCTCGTCTCTCACCACGGTCCAACTCGGGATATCGTCGACTCGCCCGCCATTGGCGTTGAACTTTTCGAGCTAGCATCACGTGCTATGCAGCCGGTCAGCCAGCCACAGCTGAAATCCTACGCAAGCCACACTCATAAGTGCACAGCCCACCCGTCGCCTGGCCAATTCCCTGGCTTGGCAAGTTGGATTGCGCCTGGCCAAACCAAAGCAAGGGCCCCCTAACCTCGAAAGCAAGCAACGATGTCATTCCACCTCCAACAACACTTCCCTCCTTCAATCCTGGTTCCGTGAGAGAGGCGGCCCCCTTCCTTCAGAGTCTCAGCCTCATCCTCTTGTGTTTTTCTGCCCTGTCTCTCCTCTGTCACTCACCGATCTCGTTCCTTACAGACAGACGCTTCCCCACTGCTGCAATCGAGACATCTGTTGCGGGCCACCTCAAGACTATGACGTTGCGGGACTGGATGAGCTGAATTGGACGACATCGCTTCACTGCGCCGCTCTTTTCTGAACCCACCGCCTTTTTGTGGGCGAGAGTACTGCGATTTCGGTTCTCAAGAAGGACTCTTCCGGCTGAAGTGTGGCAAGGATTCGGCGTCTGTTGTTCTTTCCTTCCAGCCTTGCTTTGTCTTTAGCCGGGGCCACGTACGCTCCTTTTCTGCGACTTCAAAGGACTTTCAGCACTGGGAATTTTATTGAACTGAGGGATCAGATTGGGCATCATGCCTCCCTCACAAAAAGCCGCTGCGAAGAAGCAGCGTCTAACGCTGGCTCAATTGTCAGCTTATGATGACATCCTCACCGATGCCCTGGTCGACCATGTGAGTGGTTTATGAGGAGACGCCAGATTCTCGCCAAAGCGGCTCTAACCCCGTCAAGGTCTTTTACTGGACAACAGTACCCAAGAACCGCACATCTTACCACCCGTCTCGGGGTGTACGAGAAGAGGACATCACAAAGATCCTGCAGGAGGAGGCCGTTGTGAAGAAGGATCTCGAGGGTGCCGAGAAACGACTCCTAGCGACAGATGGATTACGGAGATTTTACAACGGTCTCAAGACAGACAAGGAGAAGGAAGATTTCCGACGGCATCTGAGGCGATACATCCAAATCTACCTCCCCGACTGTCCATGGGAGGTTAGCTCGACGAACCGATACACAATTGTCAGCCACGAGGCTTCCGTAACTGCGAGACGAGCCATCAAGCGCAACGAATCCATCAAGTACCTCTCGGGCGTCCAGGTCATGATCACTCCCGAGGAAGAAAAGCAAATTTCGGCACAAAAGAAGGATTTCAGCATCGTTGTCAGCGCACGCAGCAAGTGCACAAGCCTTTTCATGGGACCCGCGAGATTTGCCAATCACGATTGCGATGCCAACGCCAAACTTATGAGGACAAGCCACGCCGGAATCGAGATTATCGCGACCCGTCCTATTCAACCAGGAGAGGAAATTACGGTAACTTACGGCGACAACTATTTCGGCGAGAACAATTGCGAATGTCTCTGCAAGACATGCGAGGATCTGTTGCAAAATGCGTGGGAGCCGGAAGAGGGGACGGTGAAGAAGAGCATTGAGGAGGAGAGGTCGGAAGGATATTCACTTCGACGGCGGAGGAGGGATGATAGCATCTCCGGCTCCTCTCGGACGCCATCGATGACCCGCGACATGCGACCCCGGATCCCCAAACCGTCTGCACGAGGCTCGCTTCTTGGATTTGCCCGAGACCGGTCAGCGGCTAGATCCCCTTCGGTCGAGCGCACTCTCAATAGCAAGAGGCCATACGATTCTCTCGCGACACCACCCAAGACGCCAGCAAAGCGGCCCAAGCATTCAATTAGGCCAGCTCCTGTGGTGGTGGATTTGACTTCGGATAGTGAAGAGTCAGGAAGTGGCGTGGTGGAGACTGACGTTACCTCACCTGAGAAGGAGACCCCCGAGCCCACAACCAAGGGAGACCAGAGCAGAGCTGGACAAAGGACCCAAGTGGCACCAGTTTCTCCACAGAGTAGCCAAGGCTCTCATTCCCCCCAGCTGAAGACAGGGGTCCCTGCGACAGCAAGACCAATCGGCCGAAGTGGCTTGGAGAGCATGTCAATCAGAGCCATTCTCAACGCCCCATTTGAATCCGACGTCGAACCCACGCCTGAGCCTGAGAAAGCTCCCGAGCTTGCACAAGCACCCGAACCTGTTGTGCCTATTGCACCCAGCATTGAGATTATTGAAGAGGACCAGACGCCTGATATTGAGGAAGATAAACCAAAACGCCGGAAGTATCAACGGCGGGTTTTTATCAAGCAAGCGACGCCTCCATCGCGAGTGCGAGTCCCAGGCGATTACCTCCTCACACCGTTGCTCTTGTCAGAACCTGAAATGGCCTGGATCCAGTGCACCACGTGTGACGAGTACTTTGTACAGCAGAACGCATACTTTACACGGGCTTCCTGCCCTCGTTGCGAACGACACTCAAAGCTCTACGGATATATCTGGCCCAAGACAGACAAGGCAGGACCGCATGACAAGGAGGAGAGGATTCTAGACCATCGAACCATCCATCGCTTCTTGGATGCTGACGATGAGCGGCGAGTCAGGGGACGCAGGAGTTTTGGTGCCTCCAAGACCGAGACGGAAGAACCTGAGGATGAGCCTGAGCGAGGGCGGCGGACTAAGCGACATGATACAATAGGCGCTATCAGGAGGAGGGCGCAGGCTGCCGAGGAAGACTTGTCAGGTACGAGAAGGAGTGGACGGCTTAGGAGGGTTAATAGTAGGCTGCTCGACTCATGAGGGCCAGCATGATAGGATGAGCAGAAGGGTCGGACCGAAACATGTCCGAGGATTGGTAATTGTACATTATGCCGTAGATGCTGATGAAGCGATAGTTAGAGCCTGACCCACCGTCAGGTTTTTCTCTGAAACATTATTAAAGATTTTACGCCCTGCACATGATATAGTCAACGTGATGGTCCACTACCCAATTTTTATTACTGACCTTGAGGTTATTGAAAACACGCCCTTCACATGATATAACGTTTTCGAGATTCAAAGGTTATCTGTCGGACGACAAGATTGCTAATCACGACGTCATGGACCCATCAACGCATTGCCAATAAATAGGAACTCGAAAGCAGCTCGCAACTAGACTTGGCATTATTGAGTTGTTACCTATCTATTCACCAAGAAGACATATCACCATGGCCGCATATCTCACCAAGCGAATTCTGCACCCTCACCACGGCATCCCCGTCTCAAGACCCGAGACGCCGGCGCCAGCCAAGGAAGAGAAGTGCAAGCACCCAATTCCTAACACGGCTGCCAAGGGTGTCTCGTTTTACACGCCTGAGCAGGACCCGCCTGCGGGGTTGGCCATCAAGCCTAGTGATGGGAGGCCGGTTCCGAGGTTGTTCACGCCGCTCAAGATCAGGGGCGTTACGATGCCAAATCGCATCTGGGTGAGCCCGATGTGTCAGTACTCAGCCCACGAGGGATTTCACACGGTGGCACGTTATTAAATGATCAAAGAGATGATGTTTGTTGTGTCTAATATGTGTGAATAGTGGCACATCACTCATTACGGTGGAATGGTTCAGCGCGGGGTAAGTATCTGGTAATGTTAGATGAGAGGCACCTACCTATCATCCAATGTTAAAATAATTTATTCAAAGGCTAACTTAATCATTAGCCTGGTCTTATGATGGTTGAAGCGACTGCTGTCCAAGCCAACGGCCGCATCACGCCCGAGGACAGCGGTATCTGGCTAGATGCCCACGTCGACACGCTGCAAAAGCATGTCGAGTTTGCCCACAGCCAAAACGCCCGTATCGCCATTCAGCTTGCTCATGCTGGCCGCAAGGCTTCAACTGTTGCCCCGTGGCTCAGCTCGGGAGCGACGGCCACCGAGGAGGTCAATGGGTGGCCTTCCGACGTCGTGGGCCCAACCGATGAGCCCTTCAATGAGCACTACCCGACGCCGCGCAGCATGTCCCTCAAGGAGATTGAGAAGCTGAAGAAGGACTTTGTTGCAGGAGCTAACCGGGCTGTTGACGCGGGCTTTGATGTGATCGAGCTTCACTTTGCCCACGGGTATCTTGTCTCGTCGTTCCTCACACCCGCCGTGAACAAGAGGACAGATCAGTACGGCGGAAGTTTCGAGAACCGCACCCGTCTTGCGCTGGAGCTCGTCGACGAGGTCAGGGCTGTCATCCCTGAGAATATGCCACTGTTTGTGCGCATCAGCGCTACTGACTGGCTCGACACCAACCCCGACTACACCGGCGAGACCTGGACCGTCGAAGAAGCAGCCAAACTCGCCCAGCTATTCGCCCAGCGCGGAGTAGATGTCCTCGACGTCTCAAGCGGCGGTAACCACCAGGCGCAAAAGGTGCACGGCGGACCAGGCTACCAAGCCAAGTTTGCTAAACACATCAAGAAGGTCGTCGGAGACAGCCTCCTCGTGAGCGCCGTGGGCAGCATCAAGACTGGCACGCTGGCCGAGGAGATCATTGCAGGCGGCAAGGACTACGACGACGTTGCTCTGGATCTTATCGCTGCGGGCAGGATGTTCCAAAAGAACCCTGGTCTTGTGTGGGCTTGGGCGGATGATTTGGGGATTGATATCCAGGT
>JAAGWO010000073.1:0-44720 GCA_013266205.1 Fusarium decemcellulare
ATTTTATTAATTTATTTTAATATTCTAATTTATATTTTATAAATTTTTTTTTTCTAATTATATCACCAATAAAAATATATTGATCTTTATATTTAGCTAAGATTTTATAAATTTTATGTATATTTTCTCTATATAATACAAAATAGCGTTCCCCTATCAATCTTTTACTTATTTTTTTATTTATTTTTAAATATTTTTTTTTTAATACATTTTTTTCTCTATTTATAGTATATAAAGTTATTACAGCTTTATTATTAGTATGTTTAATTTCTGCGTTACTTACATGTATTCTTCTTAATAAATTACGTCTTCTTTTAATTAATATAAATTTAGAGTCTATGTATTTGTGGTCTTTAAAGTATAAATTAAAATAACCTTTTATTATTTTATTTATATTTAAATCATTAACAGGTATATTCTTTAATGTATTCTTATTATAAGAATATATAGTATTATTTCATTCTTTAGAAAATGCAGGTAAATATTTTGTTATTCCTATATCACCTAATTTTTTCTTTAGAAGTATTGTTTTAGAACTTTGTTTTAAACTATTATTATAAATTTTCATTTTTATATTATTATTCATTATATTCTTTTTTCTTTACTTTATGCTTCACGCTTCGCATGAATGCTTAGCTTTAGCTTGCTCCTTGCTTTTATAAATGCGTGCGAAGCTACTCCTGGCTTAGCTTTATGNNCTTAGCTTTATGAAATAGCAGCAATAACTAGAAGTATTCGTAGCACGGCTGCTGCGAAGCATGCATGCATGGAAGCAGTAGGCTAAAGTTAGATAGCTACGTATGCTTCGCGCTTCGCATGTATAGTAAGCTATTCTTTTATTTTTCTTAAATATATATATAACCATAATGTTGGGTGTAAAAAAGGATTATTGTTTATTGCATATAACTCACCTTATAGTCGTTGGACGTCTTTATCTTATAGTTTATGCTAAGATAAATTTCGCTTCAAATTTACTTATTAAGTAATTTTTGAAATTAACCCAATATATTATTAATTATCTTATGTATTGTGGCTTTGCTCCTGCAATGCAGGAGCACCGCTATGTAGTGCTTCTAATCCGAAGGATACGCAGCAAACATAAAATATTAAAGGACAAACATCCCTAGCGTAGCTTTTCCAATAATCCAAGATCTTTCCTTGTTGCATCTTGTGATCCTATGCCCTGCTTACGCAACTGTAAGATTTGTTGATAATCAAACAGTAAGGCAAGATTTAGCCGTTGAGCTTTTTAGACAATTAAAACATAACTATTATTAATAATAGTTAAAAAACATTAGAATTAATACTTAGTGCTGCTGCGAAGCAGCAGTGCTCTATACTTCTTAATATTTTTATTATCTCTAATTTCTATATAGTGAAAATCCTACCTTTTCTTAAATATATATACAACGAATGTACATATAAATAATTTTATATGATTAAAAATAGTTAAACTATATTAAATCGCAAACAAAATAATTATAAATTATTAGACACTCCTGTTTACTCTTTACAGGGTCTGTGCCCCACATAAACTGTCCCCTAGCGATAGTTCCTCACCCAAGGGTACTTATCTATTTCACTACTGCTACTTTGCAGCAGAGCAGTGAAAGGAAAATAAGCTGAATTAGGTTGATCTACTAAAATGAATTGTTGCCAATTCATAGTCCTAGATCAGTTCATTCATATGAAAAAAAAATAAAGGATTCTCATTGTCATCTGGTCAATTACCTTATAATCTGAAAATTGTTTATCATACTCTATAATTAGTGACAGTAAAGCTGCATAGGGTCTTCTCGTCTAACTAGAGGTAAACTGTATCTGCACAGCTATTCCAATTTCACTGAGTCAATCATAGAGACAGCTGTTGTATCGTTACATCATTCATGCAAGACCGCATTTAACGGCCAAGGCATTTCGCTACCTTAGGACCCTCACGTTAAGGCCGCCTTTAACCGGGGTTTCCGTCAACATCAAATATTAGTATATCTAATTATATCTGTTAACCAGCCGGCACCGGGCAGACATCACACTCTATACTTAGATTTTTAATCTTTCAGCAAAGTGCTGTGTTTTAATTAAACAGTCGTACAACACTATTTCATGCTTCTTCCTCTTTACTTGATATTAATCAAGAATAATGAGCTCTCCTTATCCCGAAGTTACGGTAGTCAATTTGCCGAGTTCCTTTATGATTGTTAGCTCATTTACGCCTTCGTATTCTCTACTAGCTTACTTGTTTCAGTTTCTAGGTACGGTTACTTTTCATTTATTTATTAGCTTGTTGCTAATCAATGCATGCTTCGCAGCAGCAGTGCTTCGTTAAGGAAGAAATAAATATATTACTATTTTTCCAGTACATTTTTCACTTAAAATGTCGTCCTTAGTAAAAAAGATTATCTCATCGTTTAAATCTTTAGATAATATAAACTTAGAGGCCGTTACTTAATTACATCCATAAGCTTTAGGCGGAAAATTTTCTTTTAGTTACTCATGTCACCATTATCACTTGAGTTAAATTATTATAATTTTATTTAAAAAATAAAAATCGTAATTTAGCTCAACGTTCTGCTACCCCATTTAATTATAATTATTATTTTTATTATAAAATATTATGGACAAGGTTTCGGTATATTGTTTAGATCCGATAAATTTTCGATGCTTTTAAAACTTAACAAGCGCTCTGTTACGAGGTCATAAAATTATGGCTGCTTCTAAGCCTATCTCCTTGTCGACTTTAATAAAAACCTTCTTAATTTCACTCAACTAATAATTTAGGAACCTTAACTCTTGTTCTGGGCTGTTTCCCTTTTGACATACAACCTTATCATTCTATGTCTGATGATTTAAGATATATCTTTGCCATTCCGAGTCTACATACTCACTGATAAAATCTTCATGATCCCCCAATTTGTACAAAATAAAACATTTTATATGTCTTGTCTGAGATTAAATTCTGTACCTGCTAAGATATTATACTTAAATTGCCTACTATTATAGGTTTCGCAGAAAACCAGCTATCCTAGTCAGTATTGTCTTTCACTACACCTACCATAATTCTTCGGATATTTATGCTACAATATTCCGTTCGGACTTTTATAATCCTGATTATAGTAAAATCACTAGGCTTCGGGTCTAACTTTAGACACTTTCCGTTATTTTAACGCTCGGTTTAACTACGTATAATCTCGCATCTAATGTTAACTTGGTGACCCATTATGCAAAAGGTACGTTCTAACTTTTTTATTTTTCCGAACTGCTTATAAAATTACTGTTTTTGTTTTAGTTCCCTCACGGTACTTTTCACTATCGCTTATATATTATATTTAGCCTTTGAGGAAGGTTCCCCATTGAATTTAAACAGTTTATCCACCATTTGACTTTCTAGGCTAGTCTATTTTAGCTCACGCTAATCATAGAATCTCTTTTGATTTCTTTTCCTGAAGTTACTAAGATATTTCAATTCACTTCGTTTATTATTAGATTTCTCTTAGAGTTAATATAATTATAGATATGCTTTATGTTTTGCAAAGCACTACTGCAAAGCACTGCTCACGCATGCTTCTCTGAAGTAGGAAAGCAACTAATCTATTTATATAAATAATTCTCTTTAATATATAGCTTAAATTCTACAATAATTTCTTTTCATACTTATATAATTTATAAATTTAAATTTATAAATTACATTTATAATTTATATATCAAAATTAATACTTCGTCTTAATAGCTACTTCTGCTAGGCAGAAGTAGCACATTAATTTACAACTTTAGCCTTATCTTTCTGTTATTTCATAAAACTAGATAATGCTTCTTGCAAAGCTACTTATATTTATGTATATTTTTATCTCTATTACTTCTAATAATTTACGGTATACTAGCTGTGCTAGCTTCTTGCTTTTCCTTATACAATAGAAGGAGTCCAAATTAGAAGTGTGCTAGCATTGCTAGCGATTTATGATTTCGGGTCGCTATGAATCGAACATAGGAGATCTTTCTCCCAAAGAAAGCGCTTTACCACTCAGCCACGACCCGTTATTATCACTTTTATATCTAGCTTTACTTTGCAGCACAGAATTATAAAAATAATATTGATTTTTATCTGTGCGTGCTACTGCGAAGCATGCACATATTCTATTATCTTTAAGAGTAACTTTAGCTTACTCCTGGCTACGTAGTACGTATGCATGGAAGCCTTCATAAGTTAATCCGTCTGTTATTTCATACCCTACGGATTAGAAGCAAGCATGAATTTACCCTTTTTTCAAAAATCACACTTATAGTTCTAAAGTTAATACCAAAATGTGCTTAGTCCTTCGCATGCTACACTACATAATAATATATTTTTTCTTAAGAAATTGGCTGTTTTGCAGAGAAGTGCCTAATCTAGCCTAGCCCGGCCTAATCTGTCATAATAACAAGAGTACTTGGACTTGAACCAAGAATTTGAAGGTTGAAGCTTCCTATTTTGCCAATTAAACTACACTCTTCAGAGAATATCCGATTTGAACGGATGCGGCTAGATTTATATAACCTAATAAGACTCAAGCTTACCGCCTTAAACCACTCGGCCAATTCTCTCTTTAGTAGATTTAGCTTACAGTACTCCAAAGTATCCCTGCATACTTATATTTCATTACTCCTGGCTTAGCTTTATGAAATAGCAGTATGTAGCAATGGCTAGAAGCATTCCTAGTACAGAAGCATAGAAGCATAGCGTAGCAGTGCTTCGTGTGAAACACTAATGAAGGGGAGCAAAGTAATGTATGCGTTGCTTAGCTTGCGCAGAAGCAGCCGTGCTTCTAATCCGAAGGATACGCACTACTGCGAAGCAGTACAGTATAATTAATTCCTCAGCGGATCGAACGCTGATATCATTCTTATCAAAAATGCACTCTACCATTTAAGTTAAGGAATCTTGAAAAATGAAGGATTTGAACCTTCAACTTATTGTGTGTAAAACAATCGCTCTACCATTGAACTAATTTTTCTTATTTTTTCCTTTTATAGTTATTATAATAGCACCTACCATAGCTAATAATAGTATAAAGCTGGCCATAAAGATTCACATATTATGACTAGTATATAAGATGTTACCTATAGCTGCAATATGACCTGTTTCAGCCATATTATTATCTCAATTATTACTAGAAACAAACATAACATTTGCATTTTTAATATTTATATTTTTATTTATGTAATTTATAATATCACTAAATTTATTTCAGGGTAAATAATATAGTATAGTATTTAACTTGCTACTATAATTATTTAATATAGCCATATAATAAGGAAGTATTTGGAATATTGTAAAATTAGAAATAATTGTTATAAATAAGCCCAGACTTATACTATTTATATTATTACTCTGTAGTTCACTTGTTCTTATATTAATCAACATTAATATAAATAAAAATAATATAGATACCGCCCCAATATAAACAATTAAATATGATAAACCTATAAATGTTAAACCTAATAATATTAAATATACAGAGATATTTGCAAACAATCCTATTAAAAATATCACTGAAACTATAGGGTTTTTATTTATTATGATAAATATACCACACAATAAAGCGGTTATACTTATAACATCTAAAGATCCTGTTAAATACCCATTGGTAAAAACTTCAGATATTGTCATAAGTTGATAATTCATTTTTTTTTTCTTAATTTACCTAGCTATTTAGGATACGAATACACTTATTTTAGTTTATTCTATATTCTGCTAGTGCACTCTTGCTCCATGCATACTACGTACTACTACGTAGTACTACGTAGCCAGGAATGCATGTTTACCGCAGCTTCTGTGCTTCGCCTTCATAGAAGCATAGAAATAAGCAGTAGCTTGCGTATTCATAGGAAATTCGTGCTTTTGCTTAGCTTGCGCTCCTATGAAATAACGCACTGCTATTCGATAAAGCCAAGCACTACATGGAATAGAAGACTATAAGGAATGCTACAAAGTATGTCTGTAAAGCAATGAAGCATTAAATAAGTGACATAAGGCGATTTAGTTTTCAGATTCGAACTGAATATATTTTATATCCCTTTAATAAAAGAACTAATTTGGTTTATTGCTTCGCTAAAAGCATCCATTATGTAGTAGAAGCAATACTTATGTACATACCTGTGTATAGATATATCTTAGGTATATCTATTAATATAAGAGATTAAGAACCTCAATAATACATAGATACATATAAGAAAAGTCAAACTACATCTACAAAATGTCAGTATAATATTCCAGCTTCATAACCAAGATGATGGTGATCAGTTAAATGATATGAATATATTCTTCATAGAGCCACTGATAAGAATATTGTACCTATAATAACATGAAATCCGTGGAAACCTGTTCCGAAGAAGAAACATGTTCCGAATACACCATCACTAATAGTAAATGAAGAAACGCTATATTCAACTCCTTGAAAGAAAGTAAAGATTAAAGCTAATAGTACTGTAAAAATAGAACCGTATAAAGCTCCTTTTCTTTCACCTTTTATTAAAGAATGATGTGCGTATGTTACAGTAGCTCCACTAGACAATAAAATTACTGTGTTAAGTAATGGTAATTCAAATGGATTTATAGGTTCTATACCCATAGGTGGTCATTGAGCACCTAATTCTACAGTAGGTGTTAGGGCACTATGGAAGAATGCTCAAAATATAGCTACAAAAAATAAACCCTCTGATACTATAAATAGTATTACACCTAAATTTAATCCTTTTTGTACTGCTAAAGTATGGTTACCTAAATATGTACCCTCTGATACTACATCTCTAAATCAAAAAGACATAGATGCTACTAATAAGAATAATGAAAAATAAAATGCTATATAACTATTATTAAACAAGTGCATTGATAATGCTCCATTCACTGTTAGATTGAATAAAGAAATACTTGTATAGAATGGTCATGGAGAAGGTGATACTAAATGAAAAGGGTGATCTTGAAAATTACTTCTTATTAAGTTTGTCATGTATATATTATAAATTTTACAGTTTTGTATACAAATTAAAAGCCCCTAAGATGAATCGAACATCTATGAACGTTATTAACAGTAACGCGCTTTACCGTTAAGCTATAGGGGCTTATGATAAAAATATTCCGTCAACTATTTCTTATGAAGCCAGCTACATACCTACTCTTCAGATTCATATTCTAATCTTTCCTCTTCAGATTCATATTCTAATCTTTCCTATGAGGTATTATCTCCAAAGAATTAGCGACTATTTAATGTAATATTAAATACTATATAATTTAAATGTTGATCAGGATTTAAATTATATATAGAGAATAATTGAATTTATTGTATGCGAAGCATACGTAGCATTTTATTTTTTATGCTTCGCATACGTAGTATTTTATTTCTTATTTAGTAATGGTATTATAGGTAGCTATTTTATAAGTAGCTATTTTATATAACTTTATGTATATGTAATAGCAATTCTTTAGTCCTTCGCGTTAGGCCTTTCCCTCCTTACGTGGCTTCACGCTTCATACCAGTGGCTTCACGCTTCATACCAGTTGCCTCTTAATTAAAAGGAGTAGCCAAATCAATATCTGGTTCTCCCTGCGAAGCACGCATACCTAAATTATTCTATAAAATCTAAAGATAAATTCATACTTCAGTTCTTATCATTTCAATAATTAAATTCTGTTATATTATCATTTCAATAACTAAATCCTGTTATATTATCATTTAACAATAATTAAACCCTGTTATTCTTAATTTACTTTAATTAAACTTAAATTCCTTAACTTTATAAAATAGCAGTGGCTTGCTGCTTGCTACTTGCTGCGCACTATTTGGATTTACGTCCGTAAATTTAATAATGCTTTGTAGCACATACATTTACTGTAATTTATTTACATAATATAATTTTATATACAAATCAAAAGCAGTGCTGCAAAGCAGCACTAATATGACTGGGAGGAACATATATTAACGTTATTAAGAATAATGGGGAAGCGGGTTTGTTTTTTTTGTTAGGCTAGTAGAAGCATTAGCCCTGCGGAAAAGAGGTGAATTGAACACCTAGATGTAAATACATAATACTTAGCAAGTATCTTACCTTACCAATGGAAACTTTTCCTCCATGCTTTAGGCTTTATGCCTGAAACACCCTTATACATATTTATTCCTTTATGCGAAGCGCTGCAAAGCAGCGCTGCAAAGCAGCACACATGGGAGAAGCATTACTACGTAGAAAGCAGCAAGTATATAAAACTATAAATGCCTGCTGTGCTGCTTCGCAGTAGTGCGGTTCCCACGCATGCATTCATAGAAGCAGCACTACGTACTACCTAACCATAGAAGGCTAGTGCTTCACACAAACATGCAATATTTTATTGCATTCTTAGTACAATACCATAAAGCAATTATATACGAATTAGATCAGAATCGAACCGACATCTACTTCCGTGACAGGGAAGTCCTTTACCTATTTAAGTTACTAATTCTAGGAGACAAGAGATTCGAACTCTTAAAAGCAATAGCTATTGAGTTTACAGCTCAACCCTTCTTACCAATAAAGGAACCCTCCTTTATATAATATGTATATATTATATATTATTTATGGTTCAGATTAATTAATCCCGTGCAACTTCCACTACACGAACCGTATTTCGACTTAACACTAATTAGAGCCACGCATACGAAGATTCCCAATAAAAGAATATATAAAACCTATTTGTTTTTTTTACTTGTTACTAAGAAAGCAAACTTATTGCGCATGCCCCTTTCAGCATGTGACGAGTGGTTAGTACCAATCCAAGGTCTATTCACCGTGACATGGTGATTCACGATTACTAGTAATTACTTATTCATATAGTCGAATTTCAGACTACAATCCTTAAAATTTATATCCTATTTTTTGAGATTAGCTTAAATTCACATTTTTGCATCTCTTTGTTTAGGAATATGTGGCACGTCTATAGCCCACAATATCAAGGCCATGATGACTTGTCTTTGTCCCCTTTATCTTTCCAAATTTCCAGGACTGAATGCTTTATCATAAATAAAAAAAAATAAAGCCAGGGATTACGTTAATTTCATGGAAACCACAGTTTCACAACATTAACTGGAAACAGCCGTGCAACTCCTGTAATATAATTATTCAAATTGTGGTAAGGTTTTTCGTGGATCATCGAATTAAACAACATACTTCACTACTGGTGTCAGAAACGGTCTAGTGATTTCAGTTCCTGCGTTGCCACATTACTCTTGAGGTGAAATGCTTACACTTTCATTTATAGACCAAATAACCTCTAATGCATAGTCTCCAAAGGGTCCTATAAACATTAACGATTCATCTAACCTATGGCATTCATCATTTACTGCAAAGACTACTTGGGTATCTAATCCTGTTTGTTCTCTGTGCCTTCGTCCTTCAACGTCAGTTCTTACATAGAGGGCTGCCTTCGCCTTTACAGAGTCCCTTTGGTATCACAGAATTTCATCTCTCCTCCTCAAGTACTGCCCTCTTACATAAAACTCTAGTCAAGTACTAACATTTTATAAGCTATATTGACCGTCTGGGTACCCTTTAAACCTAATTAAGATGAATAACACTAGTCTCTTACGTATTACCGCGACTGCTGGCACGCAATTAGTCAAGACACGATATATATACTGTCATTATCAATATATAAACAAAGCTTCATTCAATTCTAATACAATCTTATAAAAATGGGGGTAGCACCAGCCCATCCTATAAGACTTGCCACTTCTCCAAGTTGCCAGTTCAGCCGTTAGGCCATTGACCAAGATTCCTCACTGCTGTACTAACTTGCATTGGGGTTTTTTCAGACCCAATGTGGTCGATCAACCTTTCAGCTTCGACTACGAGAGTTTAAGGCTAGTTAAGTCATCACCTTAACTACTACCTATCCCGAAGATATTTATTATCCTCTTAAAGCAGAAACTACTGTAGCTTGCTATTCAAATAGCAAGCTAATGCATGCTTCTTCTAATACAATAGTAGCAGAAAGAAACCGCACGGTTTCCTTTATTTATTATGAAGGATTTACCTTCACTTTAAGGCCGGCGAAGAATATCATTATACTCACCTGTACACCACTTTTTAATTTATGCAAAGCACAATTAAAACGTACGATTAGCATGTGTCAAGCACTTGGACAGCATTCAATCAGAGCCATCACCAAACTCAACTTTTATTTTTTGGGTTGATATAGAACTATTCTTATATCACTAATTGATCTAAATTATTTAATCGGGAAGGTTAAGGAAGTATATATAAAACATATTTTGTAGCAAAGTAAATATCTAAAACAAATAGTTTTCTAAAAAAAATAATTACAAAGTTTACATTAATAGCTTTAGCTTTATAAAATAGCAACAGCACACATAAATTATATAAATAATTTTATATTAATCTCTTTACGTAAAATTATAACTTTGGATATTTACTGGTAAATATAGTATTAATTATTGTTGTATTATGATTTTCCCTAATTTATTCTCTTAGTACTATTAATGCATGCACTATGAAATAGAAGCGCTGCAAAGCAGCGCTGCAAAGCAGCACTACTGCGAACCACGCATACGTAGCCTTATTTGAGTAGCTGTACAAGAAGCCTTACTGTGTAGCTTCGTCTATTTCATATTCATAGAAGCATAGCATGCATTAATGTGTGCGGAGCACTAAACTATATTTTACTAGGAATTAGGGAAGCACATGAATAAAATAACACTACTGCTCTATGTGTCTACTTCGTAGCGCTGCGTGCCTTGCACGCAGCGCATCTCTGCGAAGTACAGCACGGGTGCTTCGCAGGGGCGCTGTAAAGCAGCGCTGTAGGGGTGCTTCGCACTCCTTCGGAGCACCGCAGCGAGTACTATTAACATTATTAGCTTGCGCAGTGCTTTAGTAATAGAAGCAAGCCTTAATTAATTTATTTAGCCTTTAGCCTATTAATGTAAATCTAATCCGTCTTTTATATAAGAACTAGATAATACCACGAACACCTGTGCTTGGATGAATGCTATGGCTAATTCTAAACCTGAAAAAGCTATAATAAATAATAAAGGTATTAATCCTAATATAAAGAATATAAAACCAGAATTCATTATATTATAAACAAACCCACTTAATATACTCAATAGCATGTGTCCTGCTGTAATATTAGCGGCTAGTCTAAGACCTAAAGATACATTTCTCGCAAGGTATGAGATAAACTCGATAGTAACTAATAAGGGTAAAAGAGCTAAAGGACAACCGGCAGGTACTAATAAAGAAAAGAATTTTAGACCGTGTTTTTGGAATCCTAATATAGTTGCACCTAATACTATTGTAAAACTAAGAGCGAATGTTAGTGCGAAATGGCTTGTAGAAGCAAAGCTATAGGGCACCATACCTATTAAATTATTTATTAATATAAATACAAATAAAGTATATATAAATGGGAAATAAATTTGACCATTCTTAGGGTTTATTTGATTTGTAACTATATTATGTATAGTTACATATAAAGATTCTTGAGCTATTGATCAGTTATTACTAACTAATTTATTATAGTTAGTAGAAACTATACTTAAAACTAATATAATTAAAGCTCCTATTGTTAAGTATAATCCTATGTTAGTTAAAGATAAATGTAAGTTACCACCTAAAACTTCTAAATTTAATATGTCTCTTATTTCAAACTGATCTAAAGGACTTCTTATTTCTGCAAATAAATTTTGTTTTTCTATAGAAAACATCTAGTAGCATGATTACTACTATAATATATAAATCTTAAAAAAGCTAAATATTGGTTGATAGATTAATTTTTTAATAGTATTTTATAAAGATATAGATATGATATATTTTATTAATATATACGTGGGTGCTTCACAGTGCCGCAATGCAGCGTCCCGTGCTGTGCTTCGCAGTGCTTTGCTTCGCCGAAATAAAAGCAGGACAGCATTGCTACGTAGTATGCATGGAACGCTTTGCTGCTTCTGGACGGAATAAAAGCAAACATCATATATTATATTTTATTAATAAACATACGTGATAAGAATAAACGTACTATTCTTGGTAATATGTATTTAGATAATACGTATAAAATAAATACTATTATAGCAAAAGCAAATACTATTTCATTCATATAATAAAAAGGTACTAATTGTGGCATATTTATTTTTGTTATGATTATTATAATACGTGCACACAGCGTCACTCGTAGGTAAGTATAAAGTATAGAAATATTATATGCTTATTTCATGCAAAGCGCTGCAAGGGTGCTTCACGCTTCGCACACAAACTACACATATTTATATTTATACACTATATATTAAACTATTCATAGAATAATCTAATACGTTTAAAATTAAAGAAGGATATACACCTAATATAACTGTAAATAAAACTAAGACAAATAATAATATAAACTCCCTTTTATTCACATCATATACACTTTCTTCTAGGAATCTACTAAATGATCCTCCAAAAGATATTCTATTAAACATATATATGGTGTATGCTGCAGAGAATACTACAGAAGAACAAGCGAAAACACCTAATACAGGTAATCTTTCTACTATACTATAAAGTGACATGAATTCACCTATGAAATTTAAAGTAAGTGGTGCACCACAATTACCTAAAGCTAATATAAAGAACAATATTGCAAATATAGGCATTAATTGAGTAACTCCTCTGTAAAAATATATAAGTCTAGTACCAGTTCTATCATACAACACTCCACCTGCACATATAAATAAACCACTTGAGACAAATCCATGTGCTAATCCTAATATTACACTTCCTTCTAATCCTTGTATAGTATTACTAAATATTCCTATTAAATAAACTGATGCATGACAGACTGAACTATATGCTATTAGTTCTTTTACATCTGTTGTTCTTAATGTACTAAAACTAGCATATATTATTGTAATTACGGCAATAGTAAATATAACAAAAGTATAGTCTAAAGAAGCTTTAGGTAATATAGGTAATATTAATCTAAAAATACCATATAAACTTAATTTTAACACAATTCCTGCTAATACAATACTTCCTCCTAAGGGAGATTCAACATGAGCTTTTAATAGTCAATTGTTTAGAAATATTGTAGGAGTTTTTACCGCAAATGCTATAAATATCCCTATAAATAGGAATATCTGAGTTTTATATTCAAAATTTAGTTTAAATAAAGTATCAAAATCTGTACTACCCATTATAGAAGATGTACTTAGAATTGACAATAGTAAAAATAAAGAACCTCATAATGTATACAAGAATAAATAGTAACTAGCGCTTACTTTATTATCTGATCCAAACAGACCTATTAATATAAATAAAGGAGGTAATATACTTTCAAAGAATATATAGAATAACATTATGTCCAATGCCATAAAAACTACTAATAACAATGTTTCTAATAATAACATAATTATTAAATAAGATTTTACATTTTCTTTTATAGAATCTCAATTAGATAATAATGCTATAGGCATTATTATTGTAGTTAATAGTATAAAATATATTGATACACCATCTACACCTAAGTATATATCAAATAGTTGTACGTTATAGTGTTCTTGTACAAACTGGAATTGATTAGTACTGTTATTAAATAAAATAAATATAACTAGTGATATAATTAAATTTATTATACTACTAGTTAACGCAACGGTTTTAGCATATAACTCTGAGTTTTTTTTATAAGATCCTATACTAGCTACAATTATTGTACCTAATACTGGTATTGTAATTAAAGAGGATAATAACATTTATTATAACTTAGTTAATGCTGCGCAAGCTATGGCGCTATTCTTTCAAATAATTAACTATGTCCGCCTATATACATGTGTTTCATGGCCTTTATATAGTATAAAGAGGTTAAATATATATAATATTCTGCTATTGCTCTGCTTCGCAGTGCTGCGATACTGTGCTGCTGCTAAGCAGCACAGCAGCAGTTGCAGTACTGCGTATCCTTCGGATTAGGAGCACTGCTTCATATGAAAGGCACTGCAGCGCTGCAAAGCAGCGCTGCTTTGCTGCATTTATTGTTATATAATTATAACTAAAAAAAAGATTTATTTTGGGCGAATCACTAGTTACTTTGATATTTAGAACATATTTACATTAACTACAGTTATCCCAAATATATATAATAAACAAGGTATTAATATTATAAATGCGAATAATATAGGTAATAGTACAGTTCAACAGAATGACATTAACTGGTCAAATCTAATTCTCGGAAAAGAGGCTCTTACCCAGATAAATATAAATATCATTATTGAGCTTTTAAAACCTAGAGTTATACTATGTAAAAAGCCGTCTACAGAATAACTAGTCAAAATTTCTCTTAGTTTAATATATTCTAAAGATGTAATTCATTTTATATCAAAAATATAAGCATATATATAATTTAATAAATCAAATCAATATATAATATCAAATTCTAATAAATAACCCCCTAAAAATAAAATACTAGTAAATATACACATCAATACAATACTAGCATATTCGGCTAAAAAGAAAAAGACAAATATTACTGCAGCGTGTTCTGTCATAAATCCACTTACCAATTCAGACTCAGCCTCCGCTAAATCGAATGGTGCTCTATTTGTCTCTGCAACAGAACCTATAAAAAATATTATTAATATGCATAACAGAGGTAAAGCTAATCATACTATTTTTTGGAATTGAACATTTATATTTAAATTCAAGCTATTTGTTATCATTATTATTATTAATAATACAGAACTTAATACTAATTCATAACTAATTAATTGGGCTGTACTTCTTAATGATCCTAAGAAAGCATATTTACTGTTAGCACTTCATCCAGCAAGTAAAATACCATAAGTAGCTAAAGATGAAACAGCTAACATATACAATATACCTAACTCCATATCTCCTAAGGATAAACCAGGACCATAAGGAATAACAGCATAACCTAATAAAGCAAATATTAATGTCACTATAGGCCCTAAGAAAAATAATATTAAATTAGCTTGTGTTGGAGCCACATATTCTTTTAATATTAATTTTAAAGCATCTGCAAAAGCCTGTAATAGACCGTAATAACCTACTGCATTAGGACCCAGTCTTCTTTGCATACTTGCCATAGTTTTTCTTTCCGCTACAGTTACATAAGCTACCACTAATAAAGCGGGCAACATTAATATTATATTTTCAATGATTGAAATAATAGTAGCAGAATATTTCATTTTTTTTTATTTATAATTTGGTTTCTTTGTTAATATATTTTGTGTTTTGTAGCGCTTGCTTCTATTCCATCCAGAAGCATAGCACAGTTTAGTTTAATCTTATAATATTAATAATACTAAATTGTAAATAATATACATATACAGATTAATGTTTATAAGAAGCATTTAATCTTTTAAATTCATTAACTTTGTCTAGTATTGATGAAGTATAATTAACATTATCTTTTTTTAATTTAGCTTCTATGCCTAATCCTTTTTGTAACAAATCATCTATTTCTTGACCACGTGTAGTTATTAAACGATCAAGGATACCTATTCTTTTACTAATTCTATCCGCATCTGCATCAGACATAGTGTCAGGAACATCTAAGCACATATTACCACTTACTTCTGTTATAACATTTATACTATTATTCAATATGATATGGTTAAATTGAGTTATAAAGTCAGAAAGTTGAGGTAATAATTCACTAACTTTTAACGTTATATCTGTAAGCTCTGCTATTGAACTTCGTAATGGAGGATCCACAAAGGCATGAGGTTTAGGTATATCTATATCTTTAAAAATAGGTAATAAAATATCATTTATAAATTTTTGCATACTTTTCGTTGTTATTATTATAATACGTGCACACAGCGTCACTCGTAGGTAAGTATAAAGTATAGAAATATTATATGCTTATTTCATGCAAAGCGCTGCAAGGGTGCTTCACGCTTCGCACACAAACTACACATATTTATATTTATACACTATATATTAAACTATTCATACAATAATTTAATACGTTTAAAATTAAAGAAGAATATATTTTTATTAATTAATAATAACTAATAAGTGTTGTGCTCCGAAGGAAAGCTACTGCGACTGTTGCAACAGCAGCAGTACTTCGTACTTCATAGCCATATAGTTATTCTTTTAAAGTTAATTCTATAACAGTAAGCCTATTAAATCAATTGAATAAAAATTTATATCTGTACTATAAATGCGCAAGCTAGAAACATTCCTAGCCTACTTTTCCTTAACTTTAGCTTGTGCAACAGTACTGCTTCTATTGTATGCGAAGTAGTACTGCGAAGCAGTACAAGCTAGTAGTTAAATTTATTATTTAATAGTGTAAATATACACTAAAAATTATTGTATATTGTATTAAATATTATGATCTAGAAGCAAAAATAGCCGATAAAAATTTTCTTTCTTGATTTAATAGACTACTTATTATTTTAATAGTAAGTAAGTAGTATAAAACTAATATAAAATATTAATTCTATACTGTATCTCATCTTAGACTCGAACTAAGATCTAAATATTAGAAGTATTCTGCTCTACCATTGAGCTAATGAGACTATTAATCCTTATTAAACAAGACTATTAATATTAAATAGCAGCATGTTGTTATGTCTTCTACCCCTATGTAATAGGGGATAAACATAACTACATGATTTAATAATATATACGTAAGTTACTATTTGTAATATAATTATCGATATAATATATTATTTATAAAACTATTTTACTTTGTAGAGGTAAACTAACAAAGGCATGGGGTTTAGGTGGGCTTGATAAACCTCATTCTAAACTAGTATAACATCTATTTAAATTAGCTTGTAGTACGTCAGTGTAGAACCCAGGAGTTAGTCAAGGATTTCTAGAAGCTACTTTTCCTTCTACTAATTGTGAATAAACAATGTATAAGAATAATCAAGCAGCTATTACACTTACTATAGATCCTATACTACTAATTAAATTTCAACCTGCAAAAGCATCAGGATAATCACTAATTCTTCTAGGCATTCCTTGTAATCCTAAGAAATGTTGAGGGAAGAATGTAAGATTAACTCCGATGAATAAAAGTCAGAATTGAACTTTAGCTAAATTTAAGTTATAATTTAAACCTAATATTTTAGGTATTCAAAAGTATCATCCTGCAAACATTGCGAATACAGCACCCATACTTAGTACATAATGGAAATGTGCTACAACATAATAAGTATCATGGAATGCAATATCAAGTGAAGCATTAGCTAGCACAACTCCACTTAACCCTCCTATTGTAAACATAAACACAAAACCTAAAGAGAATAGCATAGATGGTGTCATTTTAATAGATCCTCCATAGCAAGTAGCTAATCATGAGAATATTTTTATTCCAGTAGGAACAGCAATTATTAATGTAGCAGCTGTAAAATAAGCTCTAGTGTCCACATCTAATCCTACAGTATACATATGATGAGATCATACTATAAATCCTAGTATTCCTATAGACATCATAGCATACACCATACCTATATAACCAAATATTGGTTTATTCGAATTAGTTGATATAGTTGTACTTATTATACCAAAAGCTGGTACAATTAATATATAAACCTCAGGGTGACCGAAGAATCAGAAAAGATGTTGGAATAATATAGGATCACCACCACCGGCTACTTCAAAAAATGATGTATTAAAATTTCTATCTGTTAATACCATAGTTATACCACCAGCTAGTACAGGTAATGATAATAAAAGTAATACCGCAGTTATAACTACTGCTCATCCAAATAAAGCTAATTTATGTAATCTTATCCCTGGTGTTCTCATGTTAACAATAGTAGTTATAAAATTAATTGATCCTAATAAACTACTTACTCCTGATAAATGTAAAGCAAAAATCGCTAGATCCACACTTGGTCCACTATGACTTTGTAATCCAGCTAAAGGAGGATAAAGTGTTCAACCTGTACCTACTCCACCTTCAATACAAGCAGAGAATACTAATAATAATAAGCTAGGAGGTAATAATCAGAAACTTATATTATTTAATCTAGGGAATGCCATATCAGGACCACCTACCATTAAAGGCATTAAGAAGTTACCAAATCCCCCGATTAAAGCAGGCATAACCATGAAGAATATCATTAAAATAGCGTGAGCTGTAATAATACTATTATATAATTGATTATTCGAGATATATTGAACACCTGGTCCACTAAGCTCCAATCTAATTAATACTGAAAAAGCTGTACCTAATAATCCTGAGAAAAGAGCGAATATTAAATATAATGTACCTATATCTTTAGCGTTAGTAGAATTAAATCATCTTTCAATACCTATTGACATTTGAGATTTTAAAGCTAAACTGGGTTTATATTGATAGGAACAACTCTCCTTATCTAAAGACAAAATTAGGCAATAATTAAAGTACTTTTATAGAACATAATTTTTCACTTAAAAGTTATTAACTAATATTCTTAATTAATAATTATATACAGTAACTTTAGCTTGCTCCTTTATAAAATAGAAGGATAGTAAGCACTAATTATTAATTTTATTCTTAATATTTAGTATAAAAGTTACTGGCTGCTTTGCAGCTAGCGACTATATTATCTAGACTTAGTTAGCAACCTACCCTACGAATATGTAGCTTTAGCTTTATAAAACAGCAGCATTCATAAAAAATAAGGCAGTCCTTGTATTGATTGCATGAGCAGTCATTAGTAAAGTTAAAGCAAAACAACTTCTTTCTAGCATGAATACTACGCATCGCGCAATCTTTATCTGGAAGCTATAGACTTAGCTTTCTTTAGTAGCAAAGCAACTCCTTAGCTTGGGCAGCAAAAAAAGTACTACTATATAATAGCAGTAATATGCATGTATATAATATTTATCCTATAATAAACTTATTTTTCATATAGAATTAATAAATTAATGCAATGTAATAACTGTTCTACGATCATATTATATTTTAATTATTGTTATAATTAATATAATAAGTGGATAGTTATCTTTATTCATCCAGTAGCTTACGCATACATGTTTTGATTCCCGCTTAGCTTTATGAAATAGCAGCAAGCTAAAACTAAAGCCAGCAAGTACATGTTTTATGGATATGAATGTGAAATACGCGCGAGATAATTGGTAGCTTTCCTAGCTTTAGCTAGCGCAGCACAAAGCACCCCTTTTCTCGTACTACCTATGTATATATTTCATAGTATAGTTTACAGCACTGCATAACTTGCGTATACATAAAAGCAGCAGTGTTTATGCAGGCGAAGCACAACTGCATCCTTGATTGAACCTAATACTTCGTAAGGGGAGCTTGTATAGCTTGCGCATTCATTGATAATTAGCTTGCTTATTTATTTATCTCTGAACTTCTATTCCGTATAGAAGAAACAGAAATAGCAAGCTATCCAACAAAAGTACTACTATATAATATTTAAAATACAAATATTAAATCTGAGTTTGAATATTTTTGTAGCTGCTTCTATTTCATTGCTCCTGGCTACGTAGTACTACGTAGTAGTACGTAGTATGCATAGAAGCAGCAAGAAGCATTAATTGACTTGATTAATTTATGTATAATAACAGCCAATAGCTGTTAAATGGAACTACTCCTTCGTACGTAGTGTGCATGCTTCTCCTTCTCCAATAAAAGCAGGAAGAAGCTATGATGGTTCCTTATGCAATAGAAGTAGGAACCACCATATAGCTTACGTATTCATAAAAGAGCTGCTTTATATTTATATTTATATTTATATTTATATTTTTATTTATATTTTTATTTATATTTGTATTTGTATTTGTATTTGTATTTATAGGAGACGTATAAAAAATAGATTCATTATTTTATTAGTTTTAGCTTATACCACCAAAGCAATTCTGCTTTGCTGTATTGCTGCTTCGCAACGGAAGCAGCAATACTTCGTAACAAGCTACTGCGATTAACAGTAATTTATTTGCATTTAGAAATATTAGTTTATCAATCAAATATAAGAGACTAAAAGACCCCCAAATTCCCATTAAAATTCCATATATTTAAATATGTAAGATTAAGGAGGAATTGAACCTCGTGTATGCTAACGAAGCATTGCAATCACTGTGTAATAACCGTTTACAATCCTAACCTTCACCTTCTGTAATTAAAGGTTAAGACTAAGGAGGAATTGAACCTCGCGCAAGTGATCTGCAATCACCGTGTAATAACCGTATACAATCTTAATCTTTTACCTTTCGTAATGAAAGGTAATAATTTAATCTTATAAGGTTTACTTCTCCGAAGGAGCATGTACACTTTGTAATTCTAAATCTACTAGAGTATTTTCTAATATACTTACTGCAGGTAATATGAATAAGAAATGAGAAAAATATAAAGCAGTACTTAATTGTCCTATTTCTATAAACGGACTTTCTACATGTTTAGCTCCTAATTGCATTAACATTAAGAAATTTATTAAGAATATATAAAATACTATCTTGCTTAAAGGTCTAAATTGTAAACCTTTAGTTAAGCCTAAATCAGTTTTAGGTAATATTAAAATAATTAATATAGCTGCTAACATGGCGATAACACCTAATAATTTATTAGGTATAGATCTTAAAATAGCATAGAAAGGTAATAAATATCATTCTGGCACTATAGCAGGAGGAGTTTGCATAGGGTTAGCCATTATATAATTATCACTGTCACCTAATACATTAGGCATAAAGAATACAAACATACCTAAAACAAATATAAAAATAAATATAGTAATTAAATCTTTAAATAAGAAATAAGGAGCCATAGGCATTCTATCATAATATACTGGAACACCTAAGGGGTTACTTGATCCAGCTGTATCGTGTAATGCTATCATGTGCATTAATACTAATGCAGCTAAGATAAAAGGTAACACAAAATGTAAAGCAAAGAATCTGTTTAAAGTTGCGTTATTTACGCTAAAACCTCCTCAAATGAACTCAACAATATCTTGTCCAATTCATGGTACAGCACTAATTAAATTAGTAATAACTGTAGCACCTCATAATGACATTTGTCCATAAGGTAAAACGTACTAGCTTACCTATTACTAGATAAACTAAATTTGTAAAATAAATTTATTGGCAGTGTATGCCTATTTATGGGGAAATCACGCATAATTACTAATGTTTAAGGGCAACCTCTACTGCTAATCCTGATCTACCCAATGCGATTGGTTGTACTCCTTCCGTGGCTTGTAGATTAGTAAAGACTCCTCTACTCTCATACTTAAATGTTTCACCACATAGTAGGAGGTTAGATTTTGCCAAACCCTCTGTACCGATGATCTTATTATCAACATTAATTTGGTATAATTGTGAAAGAATAGGACTCTCTTTTACTACATTTCTTAACGTATCTAGGTCAGACTCTATTAATCAAACAGCATTATGAGCCCTACGAAAATCACAATATGGAATATTCAGTCCAGAATGCTGCCTGTTATATTCAAGTTGACCTATTAATTTTAGGGTTAAATTGGAAGATTCCGGAAACATTTGGGCATCAGTTTTCATCTGCACCTTAAAATTTTCATTATAATACTCCAGTAAAAAGTTCAACTCTATTTCTGGTTGAGTATTCATACTAACCATCTGATAAAGTAATACTTTAGCGTCTCCTAGACTATAACGTGCAATTATTTCCTCAAATATTGCTTTGGCAGTCCCCATATCCCCATTATATTGGAGCACTTTTATCATTAGCTCGAAATTTGGCAAGGGTACTGTTCCTTGCACTAAGTCGATAAAGGGTGGCAACTGTAGTAGTAGTGCTTGTGCTTTCTCCATCTCTAATATGTTTTATTAAATAATCTTTGTAAATTAAATTGCCCTACGTAAATCTAAAATAACCGGATAAAGTCTCGAAGTCAACCATAAGGTTGCCAGACATCTTTATACATATATAAATAAATATATTCATAATTTAATAAATATATTTATATAGAATATATGTATAACCTTAGAATATATAACTCACAAATTCTTATGCTGCAGTGCAGCGGTCCGTCCTGCTTCTAGTGTAACGGCCTAGAAGCAGGGCACTACCGTTCTACGAAGCACTCCTTAGTTTGCTAGGGAGTCATTAATAAGATTTACATCTTATACTGTATAATTTACAATACTATTATATTTAATTTTTTATCTCTAGCGCTCCTTATGCAAGGTGCCTAATTGTAGGCGTTGCCGGAAACCTTTTCTAGGTTATAAATAAGTTAAATTTATTTTACAAATTTAATAATAGGTAGAATAACTTTGAATTCGTATATTCTATTCGTTAAATATATTTAACCAAAAAGCTTCGACTGTGCATTAAGCAGCATTTCAGCTACCCACTAGTGACCCAGTCTGTCGCGATCCTCTAGAGAACCGACGATCTCTTATTATATAATATAATGTTTTGATCGTTTTCACTAGTATTGCCAAAGAATTAATTCAAATTCTTCAATAACCCTGTCAGGTTATTCCACTTTTATCTTATTTTCTTCTAGAAGTTACATAAGAAATTAAACTTGTGGGACTATGGATTAATAATTATTTATAATTTACAATTCAACCTCTTAATAGTACTTTCTTTTTAGTTTTTAAGGCCCTATATATTGTTTTAGTATTACAATTTAAACTTAAAGCCGCATCAGTTATACTACTATATTCACCAAATACTGTATTATTTTCAATATTATAAAGTATAATAGGTTTAGATGCTTTCTTCATATTATCTAAAGCTTGTTTACTAAACTCTATTTTATTCCTATTTAAAGCACTTTGTTTCATTCCTTCTGTAGTAGTATCACTAAATTGTTTATTTTTATTTAAATTACCTATAAGCTTACGCCGCTCTTCACTGTAGTTAGTTTTCATTTTTATTCTATCTAATTCAGTATGTTTATAGCCAAAATTTGACCCAGCTTCAGTTAATATATTATAATTAGGTAATAAAGATTTTAAATAAAAATCTTCTACATCTAAAAGGTTTTTATTATTTTCTACGGTAGTCTTTTCTGTAAATGTTTCTAATACTATAAACACAAAGTTATCTACACCATATTTACTTACGGCTAACTTTACTATCTTACTTCCAGTTAAATTGATTAGATGTCTGTAAAATCTAGTATATATTTTATTAGTAGAAGCAGACCCTACATAAAAATCCTTAGTGATCTTATTTAAAATTAAATAAACACCACTTAGACCTTTTGTTTGATCTTTAATTTTATCTTTAGTATTTACATCCCTAAGATCTTCAAATATAAAAACAGGCTTTAGATTTTTATCTGTTAGAAAGTCTGAAACAATAAAACGTTTATTGTTTACTGATGAAGATGTACTATAACATCTTACTTTTTTATAAGTACTATTAAATCTTGTTGAATTAAAAATCACACTATTATTAAACCATTTTGGGCTATGTTGGTAACCCAGGAATCCTGTAACTATCATAACGATAAGGATTATTGTACCTATAACTCATGTTAATGTTCTTGGTGCTCTATATGATGCGTAGTATATACCTCTTCCTATGTGTAAGTATACTAAAAAGAAGAAAGCTGATGCAGTGTTACTATGTAAGTAACGTACTAATCAACCATTGTTTACATCACGCATAATATGCTCTACAGAATTAAATGCTTCTAATACTGAAGGATTATAATGCATAGCTAAAGTAACACCTGTTACAATTTGTATAACTAAACAAACTAATAATAAAGATCCAAAATTTCATAAGTAACTTATATTACTAGGTTGTGAAGCGTCTATTAAATAACCATTAGCTAATTTTAATAAAGGGTGATTTTTTAATATTCTCATAATTATTATAAATTATTTATATATTCTGTATAAATATATTTATTAAATTATGAATTCTTTAATTAAATATATTTATTAATTTCTAATAAGTAACCCTACTGCTTTCTTATATTTGATAGAAGCCACATATGCTTACTTCGCACCAAAGCAGCACTACTTATTTATATGATTCTATGAAATACGGAAGCACTGTTCCTGTAAAGCAGCAGCCATACTTCTATCGGAGGAATGCATGCATGTGAAGCACTACCTATGCTCTGCGAAGCACTCCCTAGTTTGCTAGGGAGTCATCAGCAATTAGTACATGTTATACTGTATAATTTACAATACTATTATATTTAATCTTTTATATCTAGCGCTCCTTATACATTAGAAGCCTCCGAAGGAGGGAGCACACTCAACATAATAGTGCTCCGCGCTGCTTTGCAGCGCTGCTTTGCAGCGCTTCGCAGATAGGTGCCGTACCATACCGCACTAAAATTGTACTACGTACTACATTTTATGTAGCTAATGAGATTTAAGGATTATTAATCCTTGGACCTGCACAAGCTAAACCACAATATTTCGATTTATTATTATTCATTCTAGGGTATCATGATTTATTACCGTTTACTGAAGGGAATTACAAATAATACTAAGATACTTGATATTATAATAGCATTTACAACGTCAGAAGCTACTGGTACAAAAGTAAATATTGATAAGTAAAAGCAAATACCTATTAATATATAAAGAGCGTAGTTAGTAACAACACCATTACTTAAACTAGAAATAATTTTACTAGATTTAGTTAAAATAACACCAAAACCGTAAGGACCAATGGATTCAATACTACCTTTATCTAAAACTTTTGTAGTTTGACCTCCTATTTCTAAAACGGAATTAACAATATACTTATTATAGAAGAATTCAACTAAGAAACGTTGATTGAAAAAACCATAAATATAATATCCTAAATTAGATAATTTAAAATTAGATATTATATTAGGCATAAATTCAGAATATATTATGGCTAATGTAGAGAAAGATACAGTAAGTATAAAAGGAATTAATTTAAATATAGTAGGTACACCAAATTCAGTATCAATCATTATTTCATGAACAGGATGAATAAATATACTATTATCTACAAAAAAACCTGAACCTAAACCTATGAATATATCTCTAGTAATATATCCAAAATATATAGAGAATATAGCTAATACTACTAAAGGTAAACTGATAAATATATCACTTTCATGAGCATTTCTATAATAATTTACAGGTCCATTAGGGTTAGTTAAGAAAGTTAAATATATAACTTTCACTGAATATAATGTAGTAAATATAGCACCTATCACAGCTATAACGTATACATCTATACTACTAAAATAATATTGACCATAAGCAGATTCTAATATAAAATCTTTACTGTAAAATCCTGTCATAAAAGGGAAAGCAACTAAACTAAGACTAGCTATTAATATGACAGAATAAGTTAAAGGTAAAAATGATATTAATCCTCCATATTTTCTTAAATCTTGGTTATCTACTACGGCATGTATAACTGCACCAGCACCTAAAAATAATAATCCTTTATAGAAAGCATGATTTATTAAATGAAATATCGCTACGTTATAAGAAGATAGACCTATAGCTATAACCATCATACCTAATTGACTCATAGTTGAATAGGCTATAATTTTTTTTATATCTTGTTGGAATAAACCTATAAGTGAACTAAATACTGTTGTAACGGCACCTAATCATAAACATATCAACAATACAGTTGAACTATATTCAATTAAAGGAGATGAACGTATTAATAAATACACCCCGGCTGTAACCATTGTAGCTGCGTGTATTAAAGCTGATACAGGAGTAGGTCCTTCCATAGCCATAGGTAATCATATATGTAAACCTACCTGAGAACTTTTAGCCATGGCTCCTATTAATAGACATATTCCTATAAGTGTAATAATATCTTGATTAATATAAGGGGCTAATGAGAATACAGTGCTATAATCTAGATTACCTAAAGATCATAATATGATAAACATACCTATCATTAAGAAAGCATCTCCAACTCTATTAGTTAAAAAGGCTGAAAGAGAACTTTGATTAGCAGCTATTCTAGTGAATCAGAAACTAACTAATAGATATGAACAAACTCCTACACCTTCTCATCCTACAAACATTAATAAATAATTATTACCTGTTACTAGTATTATCATCATAAAGGTAAATAAACTTAAATAACTGAAGAATCTTTGATTATGGGGATCATGACTCATATATCCTATTGAATAAATATGAACCAAAGAACTAATTATCAATACAGGTATTAACATTGATACGGTTAAACTATCAAATTGGAAATTTCATACCATATTAAAAGATTCATTATCTAATCATTTAAATAAATTTACTGAAACGGGATTATTATTAAATCCAACTTCAAAGAAACCAATAATAGCCAAAACTGTTGTAGTAATTATACTTAAACAACATAAAATATGACTACCGGTTACACCGATTTTTCTACCAAAAAAACCAGAAACTATAGAACCTAATAAGGGTAATATAATTATACTTAAATACATTATTTATATTCAATTGCAATGCTTCCTCTTAGTCTATAAAAAGCTACCAAAATAGCTAAACCGATAGCAGATTCTGCTCCGGCAATTACAATAATGTATACAGCATAAGCTTGTCCTATTATATCATCGATATGGACAGAACTTACCAATATTAGGAAGGTTATAGATAACAGCATTATTTCGATAGAAATAAGCATTAATATTATATTTTTTCTATTAAATACGAATCCTAAGATTCCTATTAAAAAAAGTACTAAGGTTAAGTTCATATTTATTATAAAATTACTAATTATTCGGAATACATAAATATGCATTATATATTGTTTCGCAGTGCTGCTTCTCCTGCGAAGCAGGAAGCAATATTTCTGTAAAGCAATGCCGCAAAGCAGCACAAGCCACGCTACTATACTTAGCTTTTTATTACTGCGAAGTAGAAGGAGAAATAATAGCAGCAGCATTTATTGCTTCGCTAGAAGTGTAGCACATAATTATTTTTTATTAGTATAGGTCACGGTAAGCAAATTATCAATACTTATACTAGAGATATTGTAGATTTGAACTACAATTATGATGGCCGTAACATCAGGTTTTACCTTTAAACTAATATCCCTTTTCTATTTATGTATGCTATTTCATAAAGCTAGCCAGTAATTATATGTAGCTTGCTCCATGCATACTACGTACTACTACGTAGTACTACGTAGCTAAGAATGCATGCTTTCCGATATTTCATAGAAGCATGCCTTGCTTCGCTAGTTGGTGCTGCTCCTATGCAATATAAACAGTGCTAGGAATGCTTCTAGGCAGTAGCGCGACTTTTCATAGGAAGTGCTACTACTCCTTGATTCATTATAAGGGCAAATAAACTTTTATGTTATACTGAGTAAAGTCAATGAACAAATTTATCGATATTTACTGATTCTATTACTATAGGCATTGAACTATGAAGAATTCCACAAATTTCTGAGCATTGTCCATAGAATACTCCTTCTCTATTTATGAAAACAGAAACTTGGTTTAATCTACCAGGGTAAGCATCACATTTTATCCCTAAAGAAGGACAAGCAAAAGAATGAATAACATCACCGGATGTTATTACAAATCTTATGTGTGTTAATTCAGGAACTATTACTCTATTATCAACTTCTAACATTCTTAATCCTCCATCTTCTAAGTCAGAATCTGGAACTATATAAGAATCAAATTCTATAAATTCTTCATTTGAATCTATGAAGTCTGGATACTGGTAACTTCAGTATCATTGATGCCCTTCAGCTAAAATAGTCATAGAAGGATCATTTACTTCATCCATTAAATATAATAATTTGAAAGAAGGGAATGCTATTAGTATTAATATAACAGCAGGAGTTATAGTTCATATTAATTCAATTAAAGTACCGTGATTTAGGTATTTATGTGATATTTGTGTTTTAGTAGATGTAAAATTTTTTATTATAGAAAATAATATTCATCCTACACTAAATAAAATTAAAACTAAATAGTACATAATATTATCATGAAGTTCTACTAATCCTTCCATTTGGGGAGTTGCACTATCTTGGAAATATATACCTCAAGGCATAGGTGCATCTAAATTAATAAATGTATTAAATAAATGTTTCATATAAATATTTTATGTAATAATTTCTAATTATATAAATATAATAGAATTGCCGCCGGTTTAATTGCGAAGCACTGCTGTGTTCATTCGGAGAAGTAAGCATTCATAGAAGTAGACAAGCACAGCACATCTTTATCTTAAAATTTAAGAATTAAAAAGATTTGATTTTATTACTAGGCTGCTTCGCAGTCTTATTTATTCAGATTTAGTTTTAGCTTTAGCTGTATAATATTGTTATACAAATATAAACTGATCATATAATGACTCCTTGCTTGTTGCTTTGCAGGGTTCCTTCTCTGCTTGGGTAGAAGCACGGAATGAATGCCCAAGCTATGGCTAGGTTACTAATTAAATAACTATTCCCCCCCTTTAATATAAAAGTTAACAATATGTCCTATATATTGCTACTTTTATACATGCTTCCTTGCTTTGGAGTACGGAGTACGGAGTACGAAGTACCCACTCAACAACTGTAAAGCAGCCCTGCTTTGCAGCGCTTCGCACCAGTAGCATAACTATCCTTTACTGCTTTACGGTTGCTCTCCTTCTGGGTGTGCTTCGGAGGTAAAAGCAGCAATGTATGCGAAGCGCGAAGCGCGAAGCATACATAGCACCTATTAATAAACAATTATAATATAAATATCATTATACCACATATAATAATAGTAAAGCCATCATTAAAGCAAATAAGGCTGTTGCCTCAGAGAAGGCGAAACCTAATATAGAATATGAAAATAATTGATTTTTTAATGAAGGATTTCTAGCTACTCCTACAATTAAGCATCCAAATACTATTCCTATACCTACTCCTGCTCCGGCTAGGCCTATAGTTGCTAATCCTGCTCCAATAAGTTTTGATGATTCTAACATATTTTTTTTTTTAAATAATCTTTGTAAATTGAATTGCCCTACGTAAATCTAAAATAACCGGATAAAGTCTCGAAGTCAACCATAAGGTTGCCAGACATCTTTATACATATATAAATATATGTATAACCTTAGAATTCATAACTCACAAATTCTTATGCTGCAGTGTTGCAGAGCCGCACTGCAGCACTCCCACTTCTAGGCCGTTACACACTAGACGTAGTTAAAGCTTTACGAAGGCTAGAGATGGAACCTAGAACGAACTCTAGGTAAAGCACAATATGTACTACTATTTATGTTCAGTAAACATATTAACAAATTTTTTTGATTTATAAAAATAATTATTTGATTGTCTACTATCTATTTTTAATGCATTTTTACCTAATTCAAATACAAAGCCTGCAGTAATTATACCTATAAATAAAAGTACTACTATTAATCCATAAATTCCATTTTCATATACGCTTATACCATAAGGGTAAATCACTAATATTTCTAAATCTAATAACAGATAAACTAATGCAAATATAAAGAATTTTACACCAAATTGAGTTCTATTTTGGCCTAGGAAACTATGAAAACCACATTCGAAAATACTATATTTTTCTTGGTAGGGATTATGCGGAGCAAGTATGAAATTAAGAAGTAAAAAGACTATAGTTAAAATAGTTACAAAAACAAAAAGAAAAGTAACACTACTCATTTAATTGTTAAATAAAATTTGTACCAATATGGTACCCATACTTAGTCATTCTTTGTTCATAAATAAAAATAATAGAATTACAAGTGTAATTATAGAAATTACAAAAGTAATAGGGCTTGATATAGCTATATTTTTATAATTAAAATTTAATTTTTTAATAATTTTCTTATTGTTATCTAAAACATTACCTTGTAATTCTAGATTTTCTAATAAAGGATTTATTTTATATTCAGGTAGACTAAAAAACATCTCTTTTATTATACCCAAATAATATACTCCTCCTATAACACTAGTTAATATTGCTATTAAAGATAAGAAAATAAGACCTTTATCTAAGGCTGCGCTTAATACCATTTGTTTACCAAAGAATCCTATTAAAGGAGGAACCCCTGCAAATGAAAAGATAGTAATAGCTAAACTTATAGCTAATAAAGGATTTATATAAAAATAACCTTTTAATTGGCTTACTAACTGAATAGGTGAATTATTTTTATCCATTAATTCTTCATATTCTTTGTTTTCACTTATATAACAGTATAATGAGAATCCAATAGCTATTAATATCATAAATGCATTTAAATTACTTATAGAATATTGTGTTAGATAAAATATAAACGCTTGAGTAGATTCTACACTAGAAATACCTAAAGCTAAAAGTATAAATCCTACGTGAGATATAGTACTATAAGCTAACAATCTTTTAATTCTAAATTGAGTTAAACCTACTACAGTTCCTATTATTAATGAGAATAATGCGCTCATTAATAAAATAAGTGTTCAACTCATCTCTGAAAAACTGCTGTTAGTATAATATACTAATTGTAATAATAATATAAATATAGAAATTTTGGCTATTATAGCTACGAATGTAGTTACTATTGTAGGGATAGCATCATAAACATCAGGTGATCAAAAATGAAAAGGTGCTGCACTTACTTTAAATAAAAATCCTATAGTAAAAATTATTAAAGATAGATTAATATAATAAGGCGTATATCATAAATTTGTAGAAACATCACTAATACTAGTAATTATATATAAACCATCTAAATTAGTAGTACCTGAATTAGCATATAATAAACTAGTCCCTAATAAAATAAAACATGAGCTTAATCCACCTAATAAAAAGTAGATTAAACCTCCTGTAGTGGATAACTCAGAATTTCTATAGATAGTACTTAAAATATAAAGACCATAACTTTGTAATTCTATAGCCAGGAAAATAGATACTAAATCATTAGTTGACATTAATAATATGGCACCTGTAATAATAAATAATATAATTAATGGGTATTCTATAATTTTAAGATGTTCTCCCATTTTATTTATTATTTTAGTATTGTAATATAAAAATCTATATAATACTAAATCTTTTAAAGAAGAATATCCTGACACTCATATTTTTCTAGGATAAAAACTAGTTAATTGTAATATTAATATACTAACTAAAAATATAAAAATATGGAATATTTGTGTTATATTCGTCATAAGTAATAAACCACCGTGAAGACCTACTCCTTTAGTTATTACTATTAAAGAGGACATATCATGCAGGATGCAATAAATTAATATTAATATCGCTATTCTATTAAATAGAATGGATAAATCTCGTCTTATATTGACGGCATTGGTTAATAGAACTAATAATATAGATAATATAATCATATCTTTTGTTTTATTTTGTTTTGTTTTATTTTGTGCTTTGCTTCGCCGAAATAAAAGCAGTACTGCAGCGCAGTACTGCGAAGCACTCCGTGCTTCGCATTTACATACGCATTCGTATTAAAAGTGCTGTTTATTTAAAGCCTAAGGAGAAAATCGAAAGCTTTCCTTCGGAGCACTCATTACCAATGTATTGTACTGCTAAGCACTGTAAAGCAGGAGCATAATAATTTTTATTGATTATGTATTATATACCTGTATACTTGACCATTTAAATAAAGGCAGTCTAAAGAGAGAATCGAACTCTCATTGCTAACGCATGAAATTAGAATTTTACCATTAAATTATTCAGACTTATTTTAAAATATTTTACGCGGTTCCCTAGCTCGCTGCGCAAGCTAAGCATAAAAATTATTTAGATGATCTCAATTATAATAACTTCTATTTGTATTCATGCTATTTTTCAGACTTTGTATTTTATTAATTTCATCGTTTAATAATTGTTTTTTCATATAATTTATACCCTCTAAGTAACACAAATAGTTTAGATGTTTACTAGTCATTAAAGGGTATTTATTAAGATAACTATTAATTATATTTAGTTTATCTATATTACCAACAGTCATTGACATTATATTATAAGAATTAGATATATGTAATTTACATGTAAAATAATTAGCTATATCTGTCATAAAAGGAATACAAGATTCATTAGTTAATTTATCAGTAATTCTTTGAGTCAGATTGAACCTACACCTAACTTCACCCTGTTTATCCATATCAGGATTTAATATAGAATATTTGCCTCTCAAGCCTATATAAAACCCACCATCCGCGTCTATAAATCCTGATAACCAAGGATTTGAGCCTAAACTATCTTTATTCAAAGGAAGCTTTTCTATTTTCAGGCCATGTTTGATATTTATAAAATCAATAATTTTGTGTAATCTAATAATCTTGGGGGTTCTAAATTTACCATTAATTAAATTAATAACCTTTATTAATATTTCTGATTTAACAATTCTATATCTACAACCGTTATCTGTTTTTGACTTATATATATATCCTCCACCTAATACACATTTTATATGTACAAAGAGTGGTAATTCTTTTTTATGAAAAGTTATAGCTATAGAAGGGGCTCATAATTCATTTTTAGGTGATTTTAGTGATTTAGTATTCAAATATTTCCATCACCTTCTATTAAACCAGCTAAATAATAACCTATATCGGTAGGATTTATACTTTCTATTCTAGACTGTTTTATATTATTTATATTATTATTCATATTATTCTACTATTTATATGTTTAAAAGGAACAATAATTTTCCTAGGGTAAACACTCGGACTTGAACCGAGAACAAATTATACCACAAATAACCACTCTACCTATTGAGTTATGTCTACCTTATATTTTTTATCCCGGAGAGATTATTGCGAAGCTACTAACAATCCTAAAGATTAAAAATTTATGTGCTTTGCTTCTGTGCTTCGCCTTCATAGAAGCAGAAATAGAAGCAGTACTGCAAAGCAGTACTACTCTTTAATCGGATTTAATTCTCGAAGAGTGATTCGAACACTCACAGCAAACACCAAAAATTTGTGACCTACCCATTGGTCGATTCAAGATTATCAGTGCTTAGTGCTTCGCAGCCCTATGCTTATATTGTATAAGGAAGCAATGTATTATAGGCTACTTCTAAGAGTGCTTCACATAGAAGCAGAAAAGCATAGAAGAGCATACATATTTTGTAGTAGTGCTTATATATCATAAGAAATAACATCATTGCTATTATTTTTATATTATTAAAAGGAAAACTTATATTTTATAGCCTCTATATACTATTATTTTATAATTTATAGAATTAATTATTAAATACTTATTCATTAAAATAAATTTATTTACAGATAATGGGACTTGAACCCATACAGCCATTAAGCCATTATAGCCTAAATACAACCTGTCTCCGAATTCCAGCATATCTGCTTATTTATAACTTTAGCTTTAGCTTCCTAGGCTACCTTAGTACAAAGATACCGTCCCTACATCAAAATACTCTTTTATAGAATAAAAACACTAGTTAGCTACGAAGTACTGTGTTCCTATTTTATTGCTCCTGGCTACGTATGCTTCTATGCTTCTGTATGAAATAGAGGCATAAGAGCAATGCTTAAAAGTGAAGCAGCAATACCTGGAAAGCGCTACGAAGTAAGTATTCATAGAACCCGTACTAGTTCAGATTCCTGGCTGATAATAACTAGCATAGTGTGCAATTATTGTATGAGTGCTTTCTTCTATTATCTAGGCCGAAGGAGTAGTAGTTTGCGGTTATTTCTTAGCTTGGACATACAAAACTGGTAAGCCGTGAAGGAAAAAGCTAAATTTCACTTTTAGTAGCTGTGTGCTTCGCAGTAGTATGTAGCACTGCTTTACATGAAATAGTAAGCTATGGCGTTACTTTCATAGAAATAGAACGGTTGTGCTTAGCACAGCGAAGCACTCAATTATTATTAATCTATTAGTGGGAATAAATAGTGTATATCTATTCAACCGGTTAATAAAAACTGCGAAACACTACTGCGCTGAGACTTGCAGGACTCGAACCCACATTTTAATGATTAAAAGTCATATGCATTCACCTATTATACTAAAGTCCCTTAATCATATGCCCAGGGTAAGACTTGAACTTACAACAAAAATAACTTCACTATTTCACTCTGCCAATTGAGTTACCTGGGCTTGTATTTATATATAATTATTATACGTGCTGCTTTGCAGCAGATATTAAATATTTACCTGCTTGTTGCTAGCGAAGCAATGCATGCTTCTATTGCATAAGGAGCAAGCTATAAATACTCCAAAAGAGACGAGACATTTTTTCTAAGTTACATATAAGGCTACGTATGCTTCTATCCTTCTGTATGGAATAGAAGCACAAGAGCAATGTATCAATACTTTGTTTAGTAACGCTACGAAGTAAGCCTTCAACGTTCTGCTCTACCAATTGAGCTTATCAGGCTTAATCTAAATATTAGTAGCTTACGCAGTGCTGCTTCTATTTTAGAAGCCTTAATAGCTTGCTTTATGCTTCGCAGGAGAAGCGATACATTACTAACGAAGCAATATTTTATATAAAGTAGTAGCTTGCTTATTTCTGTGTCTTGCGAAGCGCGAAGCGCGAAGCACTCCTTCGTGCTGCGCTAGCTAAAGCTAGGAAAGCTACTGTCCGGGAAAGTAACCTAATAAGCTAATCCTTAGTTTGTGGCTATTTATACTGCTAAAGGAAAGTAATCTCGATTATTGTATAGAAGCCATTTAGCAAAGCAATGTATAGTAGCAAGCACTAAAAAAATTTTTTTTATCTCTAATACCCCTAAATATATACTTACCTGTCTGTGCTCCGAAGGAAAGCTACTCCTTACTTATTTCATAGAAGCTGTCAGTTATTTCATAGAAACAGCACTGCAGGGTAAAGATGCAGTAACGCTAGCCTAGACTAGCCAAATTACTCTAACTTAATAATCTTATATGGAGACACTCGGATTCGAACCAAGCCTTCTAACATGCAACGTCAGCATTCTACCAACTAAACTATGTCCCCTTTATAATATTTAAGTACGTACTTAAATATTATAATTAGAATTATATTTTATTTTTCTATAGTTTTATGCGCTGGTTATAGCGCAGCATTAAATAAATATTTTTTTAGCTTTATTTTTATAATTTTAAACATAATATATTATTAATACTAACATGTCTAGCAACTACGCCATAAAGTCATATATTTTAATAAATAAGTAACTATCTGCGAAGCACTACTCATATAGTATATAATACTACTTAATCATCATTACTATCATCACTACCAGGAGAATAAGCACTTTCACTACCTGAACTAAAAGGAGAACTACTGTCACTAGTATTAGAACTTTGATATGGATTATGAGTCAGCGGAGCAGGCGTCAAAGCAGGTGGCAAAGTAGGTGGCGAAGCGGGTGGCGAAGCAGGCGGCGTATCAAAAAGTCCGGAGTTACAGAACAAACATCCAATACAATCTCGTCCTACAATTATACATCACGGGTCAAAATCTGGTTCTCCTGACGCATCCCTACTATAAATAGTACTAGTTGGAGTATTGCTTTCCAGCGCTCCAGTTACCTCTAAATTTAAAGGAGTAACTAGATCTATATCTGGTTCCCCTGACGCATCCCTACTATAAATAGTACTAGTAGGACTGCTACTTTGCCTAGCTTGTGCAGCCACAGGTACTTCTAAAGGAGCCTCTATGACTAAAGGTACTTCTAAAGGAGCCTCTATGTCTAAAGGTTCTTCTAAATTATCTGCTTCTACTGAAATAGCTTCTATATCAGAATTCTCTATAATAGTCTCCGTAACTCTTAGATCTATATCCTCTCCAGTGATTGGTGCTTCTCGGGAAGAAGGCTGAATAGGAGAATTCACAGCTGAAGCTAGAGTGGGAGTAGTTCGTATTTCCGAGCTCGAAGATATCTCTGAATTATCTCTCATTCCTACACCTTCTTTAGTTGTATCAATAGGTTCGAAATAAGAGGTAGTAAATTTAGAAGAATTAAGATCTTCTTCCCTTCCTCTATTATCATCTATTTCTCTATTTATTTCTGCTTCCATTTCACGAATCTGTCTGACAGATTCATAGTAATCATAACCATAAAGATCCACATCACATCCACAAGGGTCAATATCCATAAAGGATTCAGGAAGTGGCTGTACATATTCCTCCTCATCCTCCAAACCTAGAGAGTTTGCGCTTTCTCGACGATAGGGACCGAAATCAAAATCCTCCGAGAGATTAATATTACTTATATCCACTTCCTGCTCTAAATTGGAGTTTGTATCTCTAGAATTTTCTGCTGATATTCTGGAAACAATATCGGGCTGTGGTGCGGCTTTTATATCCTTCGGTTGTATACGAAGCATATCTTCGTCGCTGCTATTATCACTAGAGCTCTCATCAGAAGATATTTCTATAACTATAGGCGGAGTAGCCGGAGTGCGTATTTCCCCCCCAACTTCCTGCGTAGCCGTCTGGTTTTCAGCTGTATCAGCGGCTACTTCTATTCCAGGAACTATTTCTACCTCAGGGGCTACTTCTATTCCGGGAACTATTTCTACCTCGGGGGCTACTTCTGTTTCGGGAACTACTTCTATTTCGGGGGCTACTTCTGTTTCGGGAACTACTTCTATTTCTGCCTCAGGGGCTACTTCTGTTTCAGCAGCTAGTCCTGTGCTAGAGGCTATTTCTGCCTCGGAGACTATTTCCGTTACAGTACCTAGTTCTGTTATAGAGGCTATTTCTGCTTCGGGAGCTAGTTGTCCCCGAGAGGCTGCTTCTGTTTCGGGGGCTGCTTCTAATCTAGCGGCTTCTCCCTCATAGGTTGTATCGGAAACTACTTCTGGCCCATAGTCCATATCATCGTCGACTTCTACACCGTAAGCTGTATCGGCTGGTATTTCTACTCCCGAAGCGAGGGCTGCCGCTTCTGCCTCATAAGCTGCGGTGGCAGCGGCGACAGCCGCAGCTACTTCTTCATCTCTTGCTTCATAATAAATTCTTGTTGCTTCAATTTCACGACGATTTCTTATATTACCCTCGAAATCATAACCATAATAGTCTACATCCCATCCACAAGGGTCAAAATCCACAAAGTAATCTGGGCCAGGGGTGTTTCGCACATATTCTACATCATCCCCCTCATCCATTTCATCTGGATTTACTAATACATCGTCATTATCACTATCATCATCGGCTAAATAAAGATCCGTATACTCTATATCCGGGGCCATACTAATATCCTTATCCTCTTTAGAAGTGCTTGCCATACCCCCAACTTCATCTATATCTTTTAGAGGTAATATATAAATATCTTTCTTTTCTACATTTATAGGAGTAGTGCTGCTTCGCTGCCTATTCGTTATAAATCTTCCTTCCTCTGGGCTTCAAATATGCCTCTTACTTATTTTTCCGTGTTTATTAATAGGAGGAGCAAACAGCATTTTAGTATTAGGATCGCTTGGCTTTCTGTAGTAAGGAAACTTAGTTCGACCTATCTTATTAAAATCCTCCACGGGGCTAGGATCATTAGAACTTTCATCGGAAGGTATAGTAATAATTAGAGATGGAGCGACCGGAGGTATTCTTATTTGATCTACTGCAACTACTTTTGAACCGTTAGTGCTTTGTACAACGACGGCTGTATCATTAGAACCCTTTAAGTTAAGAACAGGAATAGATTTAGAACTTTGAGCTTCAATTAAAGTTCTAGTTCTATAACCCTCAGTTTTAATTAGCTGCGAAGCTTCGCAGTCTTTTTTACCTTTAGATTCAACGGATGGTACTAATTCCTCTGAATTCGATTCAGGTTCAACAAATAATGATCCCTCTGGATTCGAATCAACTACGCCTTTACCTTTAGATACTTGTTTATCTTTAGGTTCCCCTTCAAAGGGATTCCAGACTAAACGTTTAGGTTTAGATGGTGCTCTTTTACCACCTAAGTCTATTATTTTATATTTTTTTTTTAATTCCTTAGATTTTTTCACTCATCTATCCTTATATCCTTTAGGGGGAGTACAATTTTCAGTATCCGGATCTTCTGGATTCGAATCAACAGATGATACTAATCCCTCTGGATTCGAATCAGGTTCAACAAATAATGATCCCTCTGGATTCGGATCGGGTTCAACAAATAATGATCCCTCTGGATTCGAATCAACGGATGGTACTAATTCCTCTGAATTTGATTCAACGGATGGTACTAATTCCTCTGAATTTGATTCAGGTTCAACAAATAATGATCCCTCTGGATTCGAATCAACAGATGATCCTGACCCCTCTGGATTATAATTTTCTAATTGAAATTCCATGAATAGTCCCTCGGGGTCAGGATTTTCTACTTCAAATTCCATAGATAGTCACTCTAAACTAGGTTTTACTGTATTTCCTCCATTTCTAGCAGTTAACTCTAGTTCTCTCATTTGAGCTCAATCCGTTTCTAATTCTTTCCTACGATTTTCCTGTATATGTACTTTTTTAGCCTGTATAGCTATTCTATCCTTTCTATTTTTATATCGCTCTATGACTTCTTTAGGCAATGCAGGAGGGTTAGGCTCTTTATTCTTATAATTTATTGCTGCTCTAGTAAAAGAAACTTTTTTATTATTAGGTTCTACTTCTAATTTCATACCTCTAAATCTTCTGGTTAAGTCTCTTATATTTCTATCTGTCACAGTTCGATTACTTAGATCGGACTGATAAGTTAAAGATCCATCTTCATTATCATAGATTAAATCCATAAATCTTCTAATAGAATGTTCATCTTGATTATCAAATATATTATAATCATGTTTAGGTATAGTAAGATTATAGTACCCTCCTTTTAAACTAGCAGGTAATCTTACACTATTATTTTGAAGATCTATAATACTATAAACTTCACAATTAGCTGTATGCTCACCAAACCCAAGGGGATCTTCTACTTTATCTAAAAATGCTCCTCACGTATCGCTCCCCATTCTAATTTCAAAAAATTCAAAAGTAAGCTTATTTATAGCAACACCATAAATATTTTTTATATCTAGATTAATAAAGTGATTATCCCTGAACTTTCTAGCCATATTTTTTAGTAGTTCAAGTCTAGATTCTTCTAATGGTAATATAAACCTAGAATTAAAATTTCCTAATGTTTGCTGCTTTTCTTTATATCCTTCTATAACTCCTTTATTATATAAACTAAAATAAACTGCGTGTCTATGGTCTCTTGTTAATAATACACGATTTATAGGGTAAGTACGCCGGATTCTAAATATCGGGTGAGACAGATCAGGGTATTCATTATTATTTAGAGTTTGATGTAATTCCTCTTCTGTTAAAGCTATGAGGTCCTTTATATTTTCATCTGGTTTTAATAAACTTCGGTAAAAGGCATCCAAATCAGCCTCAGCTAAAGCTGATTCGATTAAAAGTGTAATAGAAGTCGATTTAAAATCCATATCACCGTGATTTATAATCAAAAAGTTATTAGGATTAGCTTCTTTCCCTTTAATAATATAGTATTCTACCAGCTTTCTAATATATTTATCTGCCTGGTATTCACTATAACCTATTTGTCATCCTCCCATAGTAGAAAGCCGAGCCCGAGGATTAGCTCTAATATACCTTGACATATCTCTAGAGTGATCTTTAGCCTTTTCTTTAATAACTTTAGCTACTCATTCACAAACCTCAAAATCATTAAGTCTATTAACATCCTCCTTTTTTTCGACTTGATAATAACTATTTACTGTTTTTAGTACTGGTTCAGTGAAATTTATTGAAGGCCTTCAAACCTTAAATAAACTTGTATTATTTATAGATTCTGCTTGAGTAAAAATTATTAAGCCATTAGCTCGTATATCGGAATCTAAAGGTATAATTATATTATACTTATACTCTAATAAATTAACAGCCTCTCTTATTTTCGCTTTACTATTTGGACTCTCATCCGGTAAATAATAAGAAGGCATAAATACACAACCCGCAGAATCATGTCTAATTATAGTAACAACTAAAAATTTTCCCTTGGTTAAATAAGAAACTGAACCGTAATATTTATTGTGACTAAAAAGAGTTACGGGTCTTAATTCACCTCAACCCTTGGGTGAGTTTAAAGTAACATCATTATTTTTAAGTCTATATATTATGTTAAGGATAGGAGATTTTTCTAATCTACTTCTATACTGCTTCAATATATGTTCCCGCGAAGTATTATTTACATAATATCCATCTATTTTTCTAGTATTTAGAAAATTTACAGTTGATCCTCTTAGGTGTGCACCTGGGTTACTTCAGGGAATTTTTTTTCAGTAAGTATATTTATCAGCACCTGTTCTATCATAATATTCTATAAATCCTTTATTACATGCTTCCTGTAAGACAGGACTTATTGCAATAAACGCAGATACTAATGCCATCGACGGATCACACCCGGATTGAAGTGGTATTATATTATTATTATGAGAGGGGCGCTGCCTAGGTGCAGCGAGGCTTCTGCGCGAGCTAAGGAATTTATTTTTATTTAGGAGCGAAGCAACTCTTCCTGCGCAAGATGAAGCCAGGCCACTATTTTCTTTAACGCTTCGCACCGTTATTCATAAAAATATTATAAGTACAATAATAAGTCCTGTGGTGAAGACTATATAATAATAATTATAACAGTAATTTCTAATAACATAGTTAATAGAGATTAAGTATATGATTCTATATAAATTTACTCTTTCTACTACAAAATTATTATATAAGTAATAATCACTAGAGTTTATTTTCTCTTTCTTTATAAATTTTACAATAAAATTCAATAAATAGAAAAATATGGGAAGAGGTAGTATAATTATCAAAACCCTTGATATATTATTATCATATCCCCCTCTTAGTAATATAGCTGTTAAAGAACTTCTAAGGATTATAACTATTATAATAGATATTACTCATAACCTAAATATAAATTTTATAATTTTGTACCTATTATCCCATAAAATTTGAATAAATTGCATAAAACTATATTTATTATTATTAAAACTATAAAACTTAAAATGTTTTTTATAAAAATTAAGTAGTAGAGCTTTAATAAATATAATGCTTAATAAACTAATAATTATAAAAATATAATTATCTATCATGAATAAAAATGGTATTAAAACTAATGCCAGGAGAGTCATTAGTGTGTAAGTTTTAAATCCTAAAATAGATCTAGGACTGGATAATGTAATACCCATAAAATATTCATTTAAAGGTCCTGTACCCACTTTCATAGATTTATACTGTAACAAACCTAAGTGGAGTGATAGATTATTTAATTCACTTAGGTAATAATCCCAATTTATCTCCACCGGTATTGCGTAAGTAATTAATATTATAGAAATAAATTGATACACTCTAACATCCAAAATTAAAGCAAATAAGGTTGTTGCCTCAGAGAAGGTAAAACTTAATATAGGATATTTAACTAATCGATTTTTTAATGAAGGATTTCTAGCTACTCCTGCAATTAACCATCTAAACATTATTCCTATATTATCACCGGCTCCGGCTAGACCTATACTTGCTAATTTTGCTCTAAATTGTTTTGATGATTTTAACATATTTTTTTTTTAAATAATCTTTGTAAATTGAATTGCCCTACGTAAATCTAAAATAACCGGATAAAGTCTCGAAGTCAACCATAAGGTTGCCAGACATCTTTATACATATATAAATAAATATATTCATAATTTAATAAATATATTTATATAGAATATATGTATAACCTTAGAGTATATAACTCACAAATTCTACAATGCGGGAGTGTCGCAATGCGGCACTCCCACCCCACTTCTAGCCCGTTACGCACTAGACGTAGTTAATGCTATAGTAAGGGTATAGATGAAACCTAGAACTCTAGGGCAAAGCACAATTTGTGCTCCTACAAAGCAGGAGTACATACTCCTGCATAACAATGCAACACTGCATTTTAATCTATTGTCTGTATTAATACTATAGATACTTAGAGTAAAACATAACTCAGTATTCCTAAATTTCCATCAGGGCTTATCTTGCCTATGAAATAATAAGCTCTGTGTTAATTTAATTTCTTAGTATGATATAAGTAGCTTACGCATTCATAATATTAATTATAATTTCGAAAAAGAAATATCTTTTTCGTATCCAAAGAAGGACTTGAACCTTCAAGGCATAGCCAACAAAGCTTAAGTTTGTCGTGTCTACCATTCCACCACTTGGATTTAATAAATGCTTATTTATAGAAGCAGTGCTTATTTTGGCTGCTTTACAGCTTATAGCTGAGCAATGCAGTAGCACTGTGTATTGCACAACTTACGCATTCATAAAAGAAGCAGTGTTTCTATGGAGTAAGCTATATCTTATATAGATGAAGCTTTAATTTTTTTATCTCTATTTAATTTAAAATGTGTTGCTTTGCAGTGCTGCAAAGCAGCTAGCATTAATTTTTATCTCTATTAGATCTAAAATATTTGCGTGTTGCTTTGCATCCAGCCTAATTTTTTATCTCTATTGGGTCTAAAACGTGATTAATTTTAATTAATCGCATACGGTTAGTCAGACTTGAACTGACATAAATCGAGTGGAAATCGACAAGTTTACCATTAACCTATAACCGCTACCTTATATACGCAAGCTACACGTCAGTAGAGTAGCTTTAGCTTGCTCCTGACTACGTAGTATGCATGGAAGCACACCTCTCATATTTAGGGCTAAAGTGACTTGAACACTTATAATTACTGTTATGAGCAGTACACTTTACCTATTAAGTTATAGCCCTACGCGGACAAAGGACTTGCACCTATAATTTCTGGGCATGAACCAAATGTGTTATCTATTACACCAATCCGCTTTAGACTAGATAGGATTCGAACCTACGATGGTAGCATTGAAAGAGCTATGTCTTACCACTTGACTACTAATCCCTAAAAATTTATCAGCCCAATGCAAGTATCGCACTTACTTCTATTGATTACAAAACAATTGCATTACTTTTATGCTAATCAGGCTTGTTCCTGACAAAGCAGGTATATATTTCCTATATTAATTTAAGATATATGTATAAATAGTTATTTATAAAATTAGTACTTTATTCTTAAAAATCTCGAGATTCGTACGGATAAAGCCTATACTATTTATTCGTAATAATATTTTACGTATATTTAAGAAATATCTTAAGATAAGCTTCGTGCCTATATGCTTTCAGCACTTATCCTTAACCAACTTAGCTTTCCTGCCGTGCCTATGCTATATATTTATCTTAGTGAAAGAAACATCCCTATGTATAAAAATACAGATATATATAATTCACTCATCTTTTTAGTTTATTGAAAATTAAATATATTTAATATTTGGGCACATAGACAACAGGTAAACCATAGGTTAGTAACTATTATTTAACCCTTTTACAAATTAAATTCTTCTTGTTCCTTTCGTACAAAAGTTAGTTCTTATTATATTCTAATTCCCCCTAGAAGATAGAAACCATACTGTCTCACGACGTATTTAACCCAGCTCATGTAACTTTTTAATCGACGAACAGTCGCACCCTACATAGTTCCTGCATCCATGAGGATAAGTTAAGCCGACATCGAGGTGCCAAACCGCGCACTCATTTTGTACACTCTTGCGCAAATTAGCCTGTTCTATATGTTATCATAAAAAGCGCTCTATGCTTATTTCATTGCTCCTAGCTTAGCTTTATGAAATAGCAGTATGTGCTCCTGCCTTGCAGGAGCACCGCAGCCTAGAAGCGAAGCAGCACTGCTTCTTCCTCTTCCGCAGGAAGCTGTACTGCGTACTGCTCCTGTGAATAGCTTTCTTGCCTCGAAAGCAGTGCTTCGCTAGAAATAGCAATGCACACCTATAACGCTCTTATTTCCATTTTTTTCAAAACGGTTCAGACTATGTCTTCATTATTATTATATATATATTTTAGTAGTCACTTTATCTATACTTATTTACCGCTTATTCAACCTTTTACAGCAAAGGCTCCAATACGACGTTTTGATTTAGCTATTGAATAAGTTACATTTGACTTAGAATTACCTCTAAATAAAACTGAACTTAAACCTCTAAAAGAAGAATCTATATTTTTTAATCCTCCTTTTCATTTTAATGAGTATATAGATCTATCCGCTCTATAACGTTTAGTTAATCTACCTTTAACCTCTAATCTAATACCTCCCATATTTTTATACCCAATAGAATTATAAATTATATTATGTATATTTTCATAATTAGCCACTTTGCCTCCCAGGCTTATAGCTTTAGCAGTTGCTGGATAAATTTTATTTATAGCAGTGCTGTTTTGCAGCTGTGCGTGCTCCTTCGGAGCACCGCAGCTAAGCCTTGAAGGATATGCACTATTTAATAGTTTAGATAGATTATTATTTATATTAGAGATTATTTTTAAATCTTTAAATTTACCTTGAAAATTATCCATTTTTTTATCTCCTTTTATTATAGATCTTTCTTTTATGGTATTAATATTAGGTAAATATGCTCTATTTAAGATACTAAACATAGAGTTTATATAATTTATTCTTCTTTTTTTTAATTTTAATGCTAATGCATTAGTAAAAAGATCTGTATGATATGCTACAGATTTTAAATTTATTATATTGTATTCTATTTTTTTTCCTATAATTTTATTTAATATATTACTTAATATAGGTAAAAATACCAATCTATTAAATTTATATTGATTAAGAGAATATAATAAATCATATTTTCTTAATAATTTTAGTTATTTTCTAGCATATTTATTTAAAATTACACCTCAAACTTTTTTTAAATAAAGATCTTTTAATTTTATAAATTTATTTAAATATTCTAATTTATATTTTATAAATTTTTTTTTTCTAATTATATCACCAATAAAAATATATTTATCTTTATATTTATCTAATATTTTATATATT